>CM050413.1:3702403-3804903 GCA_027564155.1 Gymnocypris eckloni scoliostomus | reverse complement strand
TTGTGGTTTTGTATGTAGAGCTTTTTGAGAAATGAAAGCATAGTTTCAAAAACTGTGTGTAAGCATTTTGATAAAAAACTGTAATAAATAAAACAGGAAAAAATCAATGCTGATTTAATAATATTACTACTACTACTACTAATAATAATAATATTAGCCACAATATTCATATCCATGTTCACATTCATATTCATATTCATATATTCATATTCATATTCTTTCATCATACATGTTTGATTTTGTTATATTATTTAATATAATAATAATAATAATAATAATAATAACAAAAATCATCATAATCATCATCATAAAGTTGCACACATTAACTTTCATTTTTTATTTATTCAAATGTAATAATAATATATTTTGAACAGTTACACATGTTAGTTAATAATTAATAATAATAAGAAAAATAATGATTATTATTATTATTATCATGTTACAAGTTAAACCCTTCAGCTTTGACATTTTATATTTATTGAAAATTAATAATAATAATAATAATAATCATTATTTTTGTTTTTATTATTATTATTGCATAAACAAGTTGCAGTATGGAATTATTAAATTATTTATTAAAATTTCGTAATTATTATAAAAGTACAAATATAATATTAAATGAATAAATAATAATTACATAAAATATTAATCTCTGCATTTAATAATTCATGGCATAAAACAATGTGATCCATATAAACCATGTTTGTGCTGCAGTTTAACATGATCTTTTTTGTATTGTATTTATTAATAGAATGTTAAAAACAAACTAAGAGTCAAGAGGACCACAAAGATGTGTTCACAACATCTCATCATAACACACATAGACTATAAATAACACACTAAATATTTCTGCTTGATGTCACGACACGCTCGTATGCACTGATCAGTCAGTCAGTGAGATCACATAATACTTCAATAATTCGAATGAAATCTGACTTTGCAATAGTTCATAAACTCTTATATCATGTATAATAATGTAGATGTGAGTAAGGACTAAAAAGACTGACACTGCATGTTAAACAGATCGTTTCTGTAATTCTTCTTTCACTCATATTCATGAATCACGAGGCAGCAGGCTTTTATTCATATTCTCATCCTCTCAAAGCTCTTCTGTGTTTGACTACTGATATCAATTATATTAAAGTATTATATGAAAGTTTAATAACTCCACAATATAGGTACAGAAAGAGGAAAGTGCCGGCAGAATATCAATGCCTCCACGCTCAACAAAAGCACCATCATCATTCTCTGCTAGAAATAAAGACCACATAGACGTGATTAATGCAGGACTTCTCATTTATGAGTGCTCAAGTTTGAGTAAATTGTCATTTAAGTGTCAGTCCAGATCCAGACTCTTATAGACGCCCCGTTTAATCCTCCAGAGGTAATGCACGTGTTCAAATGATCACGCGGACTGCTTTTGCTGAGATTGTTACTGTTTCTCTTGTTACTGTTTCTCCTTATTTGTTTTGCATATTATTTTATGGCGAGGCTGCAGGTCGAGGATGAATATTGCATTATTTTGAATGATATTTGTGTGGTTATTCTTTATGAGCTGCCTGTTCTTGGCAGGTTTTATCCTGTGTCAGAAAATCACTTTTATTTTGCCCTCTGGACTCGACTTTCAGAGGCGTTTTTACCTTTATGAGGACATATTTTCTAATCGTATAAAAATGATACGCTGTCTCAACCGTGTGTGTCAAATACACAAAATCCCGATCTGAATAATTAGATTCAGAATTTATTACCTCTCACCCATAAAATTAAACTCATATTTATGTGATAATATGTAATTATTCCCAATAGTGTGTTATGAACAAGACAAGAACAAAGATGATTAAAAGGGCCATTTTATGCTGAACCTTATTTCTGAATCTATCCCTCCATCCATCCCTCCATTAATCCGTCCGTCCATCCCTCCATCCATCCATCCATCCATCCATCCATCCATCCATCCATTCATCCATCCATCCATCCATCCATTAATCCCTCCGTCCCTCCATCCATCCATCCATCCATCCCTCCATCCCTCCATCCTTCCACCCATCCCTCCATAACAAGCAATTAAATTTAAAATAAATGTTAAGCATATGATCGCTTGCGGTATACACTAATGGCATTTACATTTATCAGACGCTTTTATCTAAAGCGACTTACAGTGCATTCAGGCTATACAGGTATTGTCAGTAAGTGTGTTCCCTGGGAATTGAACCCATGGCCTTTTGTGCTGCTAACACAATGCTCTACCACTGAGCCAGAGGAACATACGACTATAAACATCTAAAAATGAGTAAAGGCAATTAAATGATGTTATTAAAACTCATATTTCATTTCTTTAGATTATATATTACATTGACTTATATTGATAAAAGTCAAGCCCAGCATTTGACCAAAAAAAAAAACCTTCTTCATGGTTGTAATATACGGACAAAATTGATGGAAAATGTGTCATTATTTACAGAAAACATTCTAAAAGTTGCATACCAATTTTAATATGTGATAACAGGGCTTGTTTTGGTAATGACCAATGTTTAAACAAATATATTGAGTGAATAATTCAGTGACTTACTATGTGTGTAATGCTGTGCCTGCAGAAAGAGTTTGGGAGAATGAATCAGCAAACAAATCTGTAAATGGAATCAAATGATTAAAATCACTTGGATGATTTAAATCCTTCAGTCTAGACTCTCAGGTCTCATTTAGCTGAGTCGGTCTGGCAGTTCACAGACACACAGGGAGGGTCTGGTCTGGTCTGGTCTGGTCTGGACTGGTCTTGTCCTCCCACTCTCACTCTTTCACACAGTCTGAGCCATGATTGGTCGACACACAGTCATTATTTACTGAAGCAGCGATGCATGTCTGACCCGACCGAAACGCTGCTGCTGCTGATGCTGGATGAGAATTGTGGGGAATCATATAATTGCTTCTTTCACTAACAGAAAAGAGACACACTCCATTTATCTCCCTCTCTTTATAATTGGTCTGCAGATACTGTTATTTTCTTTCTGTAAAAGAATATTAAAAGAAAACAGGAAAAAAAGACCAAATTAATTTCCTTTTAAGGAAATCTTACTTCAGACGGTGCACTGCTTTAATCTTACATACTATATCATCTCATGTACACACAAACAGCTTTTAATAAAACGCATGCATTCAGGAACTCTTCATTTGACGGATCTATGTAAATGTAGTTGCTCAAACAGGAATAACCACAATCCAATAATAACATTGTGCCCTAATGAGAGAATTTCCACTAAAAGTAACAAACATGCATAACTTGGATACACTTTCTGGCTTTACTAATTATGATTCATTAAACTGTGTGATTTAATGCAGATAGATCTGGTTTATCTGAATGCTTTAGACATATGAAAGAAAAAGCCACTTAGGAAAGCCACTGCCAAACCGTGACAAGTCTAATGTGTCAAAAAAAGGCCACTATCAAGTATTTATAGAATTATTAAATGTATGTTTAGTGCTGTACAACATTATTGCTCATTTTACTTAAAAAAACTGAGTATGATCGTTATGTCGGGGGCAAATTTACTCTAATTATGTTCATTATGATTCAGAAAAAAATCTACAAAATGAAAAAAGCTATTTAATTTAATATTCATATACAATATTAATTTAATATGAATACACATGACAAAAATAAACATAAAAAACATGTAACAGTACTAATAAACTGATTGTGTTTTAAATACACACTCTCCTCGGTTGTCCATCGAAATCCAATGACGACATTCACGCCTTTAACGGTGAGACCTTTGATGACTAAATTCAGATAAGACAGAGATATTACTTATTAAACCTAAAAACAGTACATAGAATCTCTTGGATTACAATTTGCAACTAGACGGATTTACTGTTACTTCCTCTACAGTCAAAAATCTGGGTATTATATTAGACAGCAACCTATCTTTTGAAAATCACATTTCCCATGTTACAAAAACAGCATTCTTCCATCTTAGAAACATTGCCAAGCTACGGAACATGTTAAGTGTTTCTGATGCAGAAAAGTTAGTTCATGCATTCATGACCTCTAGACTGGACTATTGTCTGCATCTTCAATAAACAAGCTACAGATAGTACAAAATGCTGCGGCTAGAGTCCTTACCAGGTCAAGAAAATATGATCATATTACTCCAATTTTACAGTCTCTGCACTGGCTACCTATTAAGTTTCGTATCAGTTACAAAATATTATTACTTGCCTATAAGGCCCTAAATGATTTAGCTTACTAACTAATCTTCTATCACTACAATCCAACCCGCTCCCTTAGGAACACAACTCTTGACTCTTGGTAGTACCTAGGATAGCAAAGTCCACCAAATGAGGTAGAACTTTTTCATATCTGGCTCCTAAACTATGGAATAGCCTTCCTGATAACGTTCGGGGTTCAGACAACTCTCTCTATTTAAATCTAGATTAAAGACACATCTCTTTAGCCAAGCATTCATATAATGCATCTCACAATCTTGTACTGCCAGTCTATCTGAACAAATGCACATTATTATGCTTTAGCTTGGGTTAAACTGATAATTTCATCCAGGGTTATTCCTGGATGGAACAACTGCTACGCTAATTGTCTTTATTGGTTTCTGTGTTTCTGCCACAGGGCTAGGAATTACCCAAGCTTCAGTCTGGATCCAACCCTTAAACGATCTGAGATGACCGAACACCTGAGAAGAGATGATGACAACCCCTCGGAGGACCTCAGAGGAAGCCAACCATCAGCGATTATACTGAATTAACCAAATTTTGCCATAAATGGTGGATCAGCACCTAGAGACAACCTCTACAGCCCTGACCGTCAGCGGAGTCTAGGACACATAGATGAGCCCCAGAGACAGATCTCCAGTGAGAACCTCGTCACCTAGACATCCATCGGGAAAGACCACTGGAACCAGTGGACCACTTAAAGTTTGACTTTGATGCAGTTGGAACAAACTACTGTTTCGTCTGGCCAGAGGGGAACTGCCCCGACTGAGCCTGGTTTCTCCCAAGGTTTTTTCTCCATTCTGTCACCGATGGAGTTTTGGTTCCTTGCCGCTGTCGCCTCTGGCATGCTCAGTTGGGGAATGTTCATTTCCAGCAAAATCATCGACTTGATTGCACAGATATTATTTAAACTAAACTGAGCTGGACGATGCCATTACTAAATTCAATAATGAAATGCATTCAGCTGAAAATTGAGTGTTAAATCCTGTCATTTTACATTATTGACACAATTTTCCTATTTTGATACTGTGCAGTGCTTTGTTACAATTTGTATTGTTAAAAGCGCTATATAAATAAAGGTGACTTGACTTGACTTAAACAGTCCTATCCTGGACCCACAAACTGCAGGTGGGGCATATGTATGTAATGATAGTAGTAGTGGCAGTGGTGGCAGCCATGGCTATATTTCTCCTGGCTCACTTCTGCTGTCTTATGCTTGTACTCTCCATCTTGATCATATGAACCCCATCTCTTCACAGCTTTTGCTAGATGGTACGGTCAGCAGCAACATCCTCCAGGTCCTCGGGTCTGATCTTACACTTCTTCAAGGAGTTCTTCATCTGATCCTTATATAGCTTCTTCAGCCCCCCAGCTGAACGTCAACCATGATGTAGCTGTCCGTAGAGTACTCTGCGGGGCAGTCAACATGGGGGCATACTTATCACATGCCCTAACCACTTCAGCTGGCGCTGGGTGATCATGGCCTCAATAATTCTACAGTTGGTTTTTTGATGTGTTTGAGTTACACGATCCCACCAGGTAACTCCCAGAATGTGCTGAAGGCAGCTTATATGGAAGCGCTCTAGGGACCTGATGTGATGACTGTAGGTTACCCAAGCTTCACAGCTATCAAGGAGGGTGATGACACAGACCGCTTGGTATACGGAAGCTTTTGTGGAAGGATGAAGATTCTTATTGTGAATGACTCTACGCCAAAGTCTCCCAAAGGCATCTGATGCCTGTTTAATACTGCTCTGAATGTCGTTGTCGATGCCACAGTCCTCAGCATGAATACTCCCCAGATATTTAAAATATGGCACTACTGAAAGCTGTTCATCCCCAACAGTGAAAGCAGGTAGTGTGGGTGGGACATTGGTACTCCAATGGGGACATTGGGAATCCCCTTCTGTCTTGGTGGTGTTGACAGTCAGCAACATCAACAGAGTTTTTTTGGTTGCCTGTAGCCTCCTAATATTAAAGAGGTTGCCATCTAGTCTGAAGTTTACTGCTATGCCACTGCTATTTTCAATCTCGTTGTGGAGAATCTTGGTGACACATAGGAGGAACATGTTAAAGAGCACTGGTGCTAGCATACACCCCTGCCTCACCCCTGAGCTCACAGGGAAGGACTCGGACTCTTGTCCGCCTATGGAGACACGAGCAGTCATCCCATCATGGAAGTGACGGAGGATGTTAACAAATTTATTGGGACAGCCAAACCTGGGTAGTACATCCCTTAAGAGCTCTCTTAGCACAATGTTGAATACTTTAGAGAGATCGACAAAGGCCATAAACATGTTCTGATGTTGCACTTTTCCTGATGCTGCCGGGCTGTGAAAATAGTGTCGATAGTGCTCCTATTCTTCCTAAATCCACACTGCTCTTCAGGCAGCATTGGCTCTGCGCTTCAGGCAGCATTGATGTTGTTAATGAGTTTTTGAAGCATCACCTTGACAGGACTTTACCACCCACATAAAGGAGTGATATGCCCCCACCATTGCCGCAGATGGCCTTGTCAACCTTGTTCTTATAGATAACAGCAATATTTGCATATCTCCATTGCTGTGGGATGTTCTCATCAGTCTAGGCCTGGGTCATGTACCGGTAGAGTGTGTGCATACATATGTACCCCCCCTCCTTCAGTAACTCTGCAGGGATATGATCAGTACCAGGGACTTGTTGTTCTTAAGGGAGTGGACAGATGCTGGAACCTCCTGAAAGGTTGGTGGCAGGCTGAGATTGTGAATGGGAGGAAGTTTAGGCAGTTCATCCAGAATGGTGGGGTCTACATAAGAATCCTAATTAAGCAGGGTGTCAAAATATTCAGCCCACCTCAACAGGATACTATTTTGGTCCTTCAGAAGTTTTTGTCCATCTCCTGTTTTCAGGGAAGTGATGCGGCGATTTGTTGTTCCGTATATGGTTTTGACAGCATTATAAAAATTACGCATTTTATTTTTATTGGCAAAAGACTGGATTTCATGTACCTTTTCAATCCACCATTCATTCTGCATGGTGTGTGTTTCCCTTTGCACTTTCATCAGAATTTCCTGCAAAATACTATCTGGTCATGGTGGATGAAGTTGCCCGGTGTGCTTTGTGCATATCCTAAAGCAAGATATGGATGGCGTCTGAGTTATCGTCAAACCAGTCTTGGTGGTTCCTGCTCTTATAGCCAATGGATTGGGCTGCTGAGTCGTAGAGCACAGAGCTGATATAGGTCCACTGTTGTTCCATTGTTTTTCTGAGCACAGACAAGGTTCTGACTCCCCTAGTTTCTCATTTAGGAGATGTCGAAACTCATTTCTTGCTTCTGTGTTTCCCAAGCGTTTACAATTTAGCTTAATTTTGTTGAGCTTTTGCAGCCACAAGGGGGGTGTGCAGACTTTCATTTGGAGCTTGGTCACAATCGAGTGATGAGAATATCCTTGATATCATTACACCGCACAGTGATATAATCAATCATGTGCCTGTCTTTAGAGTGAGGGTGTATCCACAACTATTGGTTGTGGTAAGGTTATGTTCAGAGCAAAGAGTCAATAATCTCATTCCATTTGCATTCACCCTACCAATGCCATGCCTGCCTAGTGCTCCACTCCATATTCTGTTTTTCTGTCCGACCCAAGCATTGAAATCCCCAGGCAAGAGGATCTTATCACTCTTAGTCCGTCAAATAGCTTAATCCAGTGCCTGATAAAAACATTCATTAGCCTTGTTCTCAGATAGTAAAGTTGGTGCATAAGCACTGAGAAGTGCGGCGTAACAATTTTTTTTGCCAGGGGGATACAGAGGGTCATTAGCCTTTCACTAATGCCAACAGTTGTTTCTGTGTGACTTTGTAGAATGGTATTCTTCATGGTAAATCCTACTCCATAGAGATGTTGTCCTTCTGGAGGGAAACCTTTCCAGAAGAAGGTATAACCCGTCCCTTCCTCTGTTAGAAAACCTTCATCCATAAGCCTGGTCTCACTCAGGGCCACAATATCTATGTTTTAATGGCTCAACTCAGCAGCGATCAAGGCTGTTCTCCGGTGAGGTCTGTCAGAGATACCATGCCTGTCCAGGAGAGTCCTTACATTCCATGTTGCCCGTTTTATACTGTATCGTTTCTTATTTTCGTTATTTGACCACGGTAGTAGAATAACCCGATAGGCGTGGTAACCTATCCAAGTAAGACATTTAATGGATTTTTTTTAGGCCACCTTTTCTAGGCCCTTCCTCAGTTGAGGTGAGTAGTGCTGTTCCTAAATAGAGCTGCTCAGTTGCACAGGGGTCTGCCGAAACAGCTGCCACTCAAACCCAGTTGATAATGACCAAATACCCTGTGCCCTTGCCATGCAGGGTTCTGACTAGGAGCTCCCAGTCTATTCAAACCTGATCCTGTTGACAGATGCCACATCACCGTCAGACTTCAACCATATGTAAGGTCCAGATATTATCACCGTCGTCAGAGGTGAAGACCTGCGCAAGAAGAGTTTTAAAATGCCAAAGGGGGTGCGCCATCTCCAGTAGATACTCCAGTATCTTCACCCTGATGAGGTAAATTCCACTGGCAAGGGTGGTCACAGGAAAACTGGTCCCACATATTGGCTGCAGGAGGTTGCCTGGTCCTTCATCTGTTAAGGCCCACCTATTGCGCACCTCCATCACAATGCTTTTCTGTCAGGTTGCGCTCCCTTAGCCTTGTCTCAATAGACTTACCACAAGGCAGTGGGGCCATTTTACAATAGCTGGGACAGTGGTTGATGGGCGGCAGTACATATTCACACAGTGGTGGGCCTGCACACCGCATCTCTGGGGCCCACTGCTGCTCCGAGATTCCCTGTAGTTTAGCCTGGGACTATATGATACCCGGTTTCCATGTGTGGCCTGAGGAGTATTGGTGGTGGAGAGGCTCTGATGTTTTATAACTGAATAAATGTAATTAGAGATTTATTATTATTATTTATTTATTGTTTTCACACAGAAATATTAAATGTTTCTTACCAGTTTAATTTATGCATGACTGACACATATGCATGACGTTAAGTTCATTAGTTTATGTGAAAACTATGTAATTCAAAAGGATGTACATTTTATATCAAATTAATTAATGATTAATGATTGATTAATTAATAGATCTTAAATTTAGGTCTAGATATTTACATTTTATTTCCTCCTTTTTTAAGTGTTTTATTTTTTATTGAATGTTTTTTGCCTATTTTTACAAGTATAATTACATGTATTTTATTTCAGGATCCCTACAGTAATGCATTAGAAGCCAACAAATACAATAAGTCTGAAGCATGTTCAAAAAATATACACTTGTTCATTTAGTTAGTGTAGTGACATGATAAAAAACAGTATTTATTTATAAATCCTTCAGATAGACAGAGGAGCTGTGGAATCAGAGGATCCAGATGAGGTCACAACACGCCGTTCATTGTGATTCTGGTGGAGTTGGGCTTGTGTTGAGCGTCCGGTTCTTTTTGAGTGTACAACAGGTCAGAGCAGCTCAGAGCTCATCTGATCCACAGCATCTCACACAGACACACCTGAAGATGCTCTAACACTCGTTACTGGCCGCTCCGGATGGCTGACGGACTCTCCGCTGGGCTTCAATTACTGCACTCCACTTTACAGATATGTCAGTGTGTGTGTGTGTGTGTGAGAGAGAGTCACACGTGTGCTCTTGAGCGAGTGCATAATACATGTCTGAATGTGTGTTTGCTGCCCAGTGAGGCAGATGAACCGACCCTAGTGTCTGGCTGTGCTGACCTTCAGTCCTGGTGAAGACGGCGAGGAGGTTTGGAAACCACTTTGATCCATTTTCTGACACTGCAGCTTTCTGCATCCGAACGGCCTTACTGTTATTCAGTGAAATAGAGTCAAATGCTTTAGAGCAACAGCCACTTATGCTGAATTAAATGCAGTGGCGAGGATTTTCACACTGCGCTGGAAGATAACTGAAACATTTTAAACATATGCCATTTATCAGCAGAGCTGGTAAACAATGGTACTTAGAAATTGTAGTCTGTCAATAATTTCAAATTATATGATACAAATTGTAGTTAGTTACGCAGTCAATTATATCCATTGTACCATTTATATTGTGCCCATTTATACTGTGCTCTTGTGTTGTCAGTTTGTTATTCTAAAATATTGTGCATATGTCAGTGTTTGCTAGCTTGTCTCCCCATTCTTTGTGCTATTATTCACAGCCAAGTTGTTAGTGTATTAAATTTTTTGTCATTCCCTTGTCTCATCTTTTTATGTCCTGCAGGCTGAGCTACCGGTCTTCTGCTGGGGTCTGCCATGCTGCTAGGCCTGATCTGTGCCTGTGACATCCCGATTGTGGAGTGGTGGGAGTACCAGGTCTCAGTAAGACAGAGGCTGTCTTCACGGCCAGAACCGATCCTAGACTTCTGGGGGCCCTACCCAAAACTGAGTCGACCGGGTGGGGGGGATAGGGGGGTCGAGTGGTTGTGAATGAATGAATGAGACGCATTTGTCCGTATATCACTCTGTCTCGAATCACGCTCATGGAAAGCGATCGATAAATAGTGACTCTTCCATGGCTTGCAATGCTTTCAACTCGTTTTCTTTGGTCTCAAGCAAGAGACTTTACGACATTCACATTACATGATTTGACATATTTTTACGTAGAAGGGGTGACAACACCGCATTATAATAAATTAGCATTCATGTTTTCATAGCCACTGGCCAAATTCAAAAACGAAACTAAACAGGGTCCTACGCAGCTTGCGTATTCTGCGTATAGGGAGGATCGGCTCTGTTCACGGCTCTCTGGCGCTATGCCATCCTGGAATGGACTCTGTGGCCGTTCACCCATGCCTACCTGTATACAAGTATTTCCCTGCCTATTGTTTGGACTGTGCTCACTCCCCTCCTCCCTCCTCTCATCTTGTCAGCAAGTTTGTCTAATAAATCTGTTAACACTCACTCTGCATTTGAGTCCACCCTCCACATCTCTGACAATGACGTGCATTAAACATTAGATTATGTCATTTATCAGCAGAGCTGGCGGTACTTCAGAAATTGAAGTCTGCAGCGGAGATCAGCAGACAGCGGTGAGTAAGTGGGTCAAGTGCAAAATGAGGAATACCTGTGTTTGATTGCAGTAATTGGCATGGAGAGACCGGATAAAACCACCGGAGATAAGGAGAAGACAGAGAGAGTATAGGACACCATGTGATATAAACATACTGAGATAGATCAACACATTGAATAAATCCGAGACAACCGTGAGAGTTGATGAGCATGACAGCCATGAGTGTCCCTGTTCAACTTGTTAATTTTTGTATGTGAAACAACAAATCATGAGTCTCCACGAGCCAATTGTCCTCTTCCTTCCACATCACGAACTTTGTTACACTGGTGCCAAAACCCGAGAAGGAAGCAGAGCTGCCATCATGTCCTCCCGACGAGTTCACCATTTGTTTGTTTGAGGTCATCCTGTTCTTCATGACTCCACCAAGAACACTCCTTTCTCTTTGTGTTGTCAGTTTGTTATTCTAACATATTGTGCATATGTCAGTGTTCTGCTTGACTCCCCAGACCCAGCAGGAGGATTCCACGAGCTGTTCCGGAGCTGGATGGAAATTCGGGCTGGGGATACAACAGCCCCAGCCCTGTCCACCCACATGCGGTGATCAAGATGGGACTTCTCCTGGGGTCTGCCAGAGGCCTGACCTCTGTGCCTGAAGACAGATGCACGATGGGTGGAGTGGTGATGAACTGGCCAGTGCACCTCATTCCGCTGTTGTCAGGGAGGTTACAGCTGCCAGCTTCACGCCAGAACCTCCTGGTCTACAACGATGAGCCATCCTCCAGTGGGTCGGCCGGAACGAACAACACGCCAGTCCGCTATATCACTCTGTCTGGAGCTGGGGAAAGCGATCGATATGGTCTCAACATGACATACGTTTTTACGCAGAAGGCCGGTGACGGCGCACGACCAGATAAATTATCATTCATGTTTTCATAGCCATTGCCAAATTCAAAAACGAAACTAAACAGGGTCCACAGAGCGGCCACCGCGGAGGATCCTGCCCACGGATCTGGCCATCCATCCTGGAATGGACCAGTGGCGCGTTCAACCCATGCCTCTACCTGTCTCTCTCCTCCCTATTGTTTCACCCTCACCCCTACCTCCCAGGTCCCGTCTCATCTTGGTACCTAGGGCCCAGCCCGATGGAAATTTGTTAACACTCACTCTGGAGTGAGTCTGGGCCACATCTCTGACAATGACGCCGATCCATCAAACATTCAGCCCAAGGCATTGGATAAGAGCTGCATGGTTCGGTGAGGTGCAGCGGAGAGGCTCAGAAATATCCAGTAGTGCTTTTAGATATCCATGGGGCAAAAGCAAATGAGGAACACCCCACCTCCGCATTCGTTAATTTTAGGAGAGCAGTAAAATTTTATTGGGAGTTTTGTGTGGATGCCTCCTGGGGAAAAGAAAAGCCGGGAGGAGGAGGCAGGCGAACGGCTGAGCCAGGACCCGCTGAGGCGGCCCCAGGAACGGAGCGCAGTCGAGAGGCTAATCCTCCCGGAGCGTGATGATTTTCCCCTGGTGCAGTCTCAGGACGAGTCGCTCAAAAATGCTTTCGATCAGGTCCGTTCCATTGACGGTCAGCCTCTCCAGTCCACGGCCCCTTCCTATCCCTATTTTGCTATTTTAAAAGACAGGTTGATCACCCAGGACCTCCCAGACAAAGCAAGATACAACCCAATTGTTGGTACCAAAAAGCCGTCGGGAAATGCTTTTCCAGGAGGCTCATTGTAATCCTATGGAAGGGCATCTGGGTCAAGCAGCAACATTTAACCGTTTAATGGCCCGTTTTTAGGCCGGGCATTCACGAATGTCCGCCGGTGGTGTGCGATGACTTATCGTGAATGTACAGTCGGCCTCCCAAAGCGCATAGCTTCCTCTAATGCAGGTCCCTGAGAATTGGTATGGACCTCATCGGGCCATTAGAAGTGCGATTGGGTGAGGGCATCGCTTTGCATTAGTTCTAGTGGATTATGCAACCCGATACAGGCAGTGGCGCCCAACATTTCCGAAAAAGTGTAGCAGTGGCTCTGTTCTGTATGATCTCCGGGTGGGAATCCTGAAAGAGATTCTCACAGATCAGTTTATTCCTAATTATGTCACAAACCATTCGCAAACTTTACGAATTATTGGGAATTAAGTGGTTCACAACAGCATCTATCACCCACAAATGGACGGCCTGTCAGCACGATTTAATCACACGTTGAAAACAATGATTAGAAAGTTCGCTCACACGCCTTGGGAACCCTTTGTTGCTGCAGAGAGGTCATCGCAAGGGGCCTCCACGGGGTTTTCCTGACCCAGGAGCTCCTGTATGGGCGCCAGCCCTGCTGTACATCAGTTGGACGTCCTGAGGGAGACATGGGAGGAGGGACCGAAAGCAAAATGAAATTCAGCATGTGCTGGACCTGAGAACAAACTCCACACCTTGGGGCATTATCTCCTGGAGAATCTGTTACAGGCCCAGGACAAGCAGTGGCTCCACAATCTGAACCAGACTATGCCAATTTTGCGGATCACCCGAGATAAAGTACTGGCATTACTCACTTTAGCTCTAAATGATCCACAGTGGCAAGGGCCTTTCGAGGTCACCTCCAGAATATGGGCTGCAGGCCAGAGGTGATTCGGCCTGACCGGGCGGTGGGGACGCCAAATCTACCACCTCAATCTCCTTAAAAGTGGAGCGAGATGGCAGACAGCTGGTCCCAGCTCAAGTGCAAGATTGCAACACCTGTTTGCATTGCGTGTAATTCGCCCTGCCCAGTCGAACCAATCTCATCCAGCACCATATTGAGACGGAGCCGGGCATAGTAGTGCGCAGCTGGGCAGCTGGGCTTACCTGAACACAAAAGAAAGTGGTTCAGTCAGAATTAGAGAGACAATGTTAGAGATGAGTAATGAAGAGTCCCACAGTGACTGGGCGAGCCCGATCGGTTTGTATTGAAGAAACAGACGGCTCGGTTCGGTCTCCACGAGCTAACCTTGTCCTCTTCCTTCCACATCACGAACTTTGTTACAGTCATGGTTTCCCAAACTGAGGTTTTGAAGGAATTGCTGGGTGTTTGTAATTTTAATGAAAATCTAATAAGTAATTACATCATAAAAAATGTAAATAAATCAATTTAAAATAACAGTCAAAATTGAATATTTTATTTGTTTGCCTGAATGTCACATCACCATTAACTAATGTCAGAGAACCGTGAACATGCAAATGTTTATAAATCCAGTGTTCAAATACTATGTGTTCTCTCAGTTTTTTGTGTTTTTGGATTCTGATTTCTATCAAGGTCGGGGTGGGAAGATGAGAGGCAAGGACTCAAATAGCCAATTTCTTGCATCTTTATTAATGGTAAAAATAAGCAAAACTAACGCAAAAATTACCCAGAGCAGGAAAAACAAGCAGGTAGGCCAGAACAGGCCACTACATGGCAGATGATTCCACTGGCCGACCAGGCAGGACTGCAATGAAGAACACAGAGAGGTTAGTTTCAGCCTTTATGATGGTAACGGGACAGGCAGACAGTTCAGCAGCAAGAAAGTGTAATCTGAAGGCTCCCAGATTGGATTGGAGCTTCCTGGATTTGAGTAGGCTCTGGAGTGTACTCGGAGGGCTCCCGGATTGGAGCAGGCTCAGGAGTGGATTCTGAGGGCTCCCGGTCTTGAGCGGAACCGCTTTAGTCCAGGAGCCCTCAAGCGATTCTGGAGTGGACTCTGACTCTGGGGCTCCTGGACTAGAGCAAAGCAAGGAGCTTTGGATGGACCCAGCAGGGAAAGGATCATGGTTGGCGCTGACAGGGCCAGGAGCCAGGAGCGATTCTTCCATGACAGCAAGAGCTGACGGCTCCATGGCGGCCTCCATGACCAAGACAAGAAAAGCGGGCTTCTCAGTGACGACTGTTCTGTGACAGGCTCTTCTGGAGAAGGTACCTCAGGGACCTCTGGGATCACCAGAGTCGGGACCTCCTGGATCATCAGACTTAGGACCACCATAGTCAGGTCCTTCAGCACAACTAGACTTTGGACCACAGGAGTCAGATCCTCCTGAACCATAAGACTTGGGGCCCCTGGAGCTTGTAAGGTGGAGAAAATCCTTATCCTCCTCCGCTCATGAGAACGATGTGACCTTGATGAGATGGCCACCTCCTCCATGGGGGGCAAGGGGAGGTAGGCCACGACCTCCCTAAGGATGCCACATGAAACCCACAAACTTCCCGAATGTTAAAATCCCCAGCATTTCCATCTCCCAGGCAAAGATAGGCTTGTTAAGGCAGTTGTTAAAATGTCCTTTAGTGCAGTGTTGTTTAGATCAAGCCTGCTGCTGTCAGAAACTCAAGTGCAAACTCCTTGATGGTGGTGTTCTTCTGTTGAAGAGAAAGGAGCTTGCTATAATCTTTAATCTCTTTCACGGGCGGAGGGATGAGAGCCAGAAGACGGGAACAGGAATATGCTTCAGGAATATATCTTCTGCTGAGTCCATTTAGTGCCTGGTTCGTTCTGTCATGGTCGGGTGGAGAGATGAGGCAAGTACTCAAAGATGCAGGAACTGAGCTCTTTATTAATATTAAAAACAAAATAAAAAACACTAACACAAATTACCATGAGGGGAAAAACAGGCAGGAAGGCCAGAACAGGCCAGAGCACGACAAGTCAAGGGAAGGCTAGACAGGAACAGGCAGAGCAGACCAAAACAAGGAGCACAGAGACACATCCGGCCACATGCGACACACATATGCACAAACAACAAACCAGCACAGGACTGCAAACACTGGGAGATTAATTAGGGAGCAAACGAGGAGGGTAATAAGGGAGACACAGGTGGAACCACTGAAACAATAATGAGGTAACAAGATGGTCGGAGTGAGATAATAGACAGGAGAGATAGCACCAAATAAACACACACACAACAAGCCATGTGCTCACACAAAAACACAGTGTCCTCTGGTGGCCATCCTGGACATCCATCTGAAGACTATTACAATTAAATAATCCAGATAGATACATGTTATCAGTTATTACCCAGCTCTGTTTTTTCAGTGAATATCACTATTTTAAGTAATACAAGTTGCATTAAGTAGTGTTTAAGTGCAGTGTTATTTTTTTAAATGGGGTTTTCAAAAAATGGGTATTTGCAAGCAATTTTTTTTGAAAGGGGGTGTTTGTTTTTTTGAGACAAATTTACACTAAAGTTTCAAGCAAAAAATATTAACAACTTGCTAAATAATATGGGGCCAAAATTAGGTGTCATAAGTGATAAACTAATTTGGAAGTCAGAACCTGATGTGAAAATATTTTATGTGTAATCCAAATGAAGAGCATGCATACAAGCCTTTTGGTGTCCATAAACCAATAATGCAATTAAATCAACATAGTTCATTTACAGCTTTATTTACAACAGTAGTTTAATTTAATTTATTTAGTATTTTTGGATACAAATGTTTTACATATTTGTTTATAGGAAAATGTGGGTTATAGTTTCACATTTAGGATCATTAAATGAGCATCTAACTTAGGCAACATTTGTGTAACATTTTAAGGCCCATCTGTATGACGCAGTGTTCGTTATAAGCACAGTCCACACAGACTTGTGCATAAGTCAGAAAGCTAACTATATGCAATTTCTGTCACAGCTATAGAGTTGAACAATATTTGATTAAAAACTGCTGAGCTATAACAATTTTTAATAAAAAACATTTTCTAGGGAAATGATTTTGTCTTGATTAAACTGTGTTCGATGTTTGCTGAATGATCTGATTAGTGTGTATGAGATATAATTTCATCAGTTTGCTATGTGATGTTATTTGTATCTGCTCTGTCGTGTCTTGCTGGTCTTTTTTATTCAGTATTACTAAAGTGTTATTAAAACCACGGTCTATGTACATTTACCAATCAAAATCAACAGTGTATTATCTAAGGGTATGACACAATAACAATACTGAAGTGATCGATTATATTGGAGGCATTATTTACTAACCCATTTCTTTATGCCTATTCAACTAGTTTCATATCCCAGAGAGATCTACTGTTGTATTTTAATGTAACACACACACGCATTTGTTTTTTGTCAATCGGTGGGACTCTCTATAGGCATAATGGTTTTTATACTGTACACACCATATTTTCTATTGCCCTACATCAACCCTACACCTAAACCTACACCTTACAGGGAACTTTCTGCATTTTCACTTTCTCAAAAAAACTAATTCTGTATTATTTATAAGTGTTTTGAAATATGGGGACATGGGGCAATGTCCTCATAAATCACATTCTACTTGTAATACCTATGTCATACCACACACACACACACACACACACACACACACACACACACACACACCACACACACGCACACACACACACACACACACACACACACACACACACACACACACACACACACACACATTCAAAAAATTATAAAATGTATACTTTTTGCATCACAGGAATAAATTACATTTCAAAATCTATTCACATAAAACTTAAAAGGTTAAACAATTATATAAATCTTTGAACTTTTGAACTTTAGAGTATAAATATATCTATACAGTAGTCTATATGGCCATACACACTGGCCATATACACTCTATCCACTTTATTAGGTACACCTGTTCAATTGCTTGGTAATAAAAATGCTAATCAGCCAATCACATGGCAGGAACTCAATGCATTTAGGCATCTAGATGTGGTAAAGACGGCTTGCTGAAGTTCTAACCGAGCATCAGAACGGGGAAGAAAGGGGATTTAAGTGACTGAACGTGGAATGATTGTTGGTGCCAGACGGGCTGGTCTGAGTATTTCAGAAACTGATGATCTACTGGGATTTTCACACACAACCATCTCTAGGGTTTACAGAGAATGATCTGAAAAAGAGAAAATATCCAGTGAGCGGCAGTTGTGTGGATGAAAATGCCTTGTTGATGTCAGAGGTCAGAGGAGAATGGGCAGACTGGTTAGAGATGATAGAAAGACAACAGTAACTCAAATAACCACTCCTTACAACAAAGGTATGCAGAATACCATCTCTGAACACACAACACATCGAACCCTGAAGCAGATGGGCTCCAGCAGCAGAAGACCACACCGGGTGCCGCTCCGGTCAGATAAGAACAGCACACGGAGGACACAATTCACACAGACTCACCAAAACTGGACAATAGAAGATTCGAAAAACGTTGCCTAGTTTGATGAGTCTCGATTTCTGCTGCGATATTCAGATGTAGGGTCAGAATTTGGTGTAAAGAACATGAAAGCATGGATCATCCTGCCTTGTCTCAACGGTTCAGGCTGGTGGTGGTGGTGTAATGATGTGGGGGATATTTTCTTGGCACACTTTGGGTCCATTGGTACCAATTGAGCATCGTTTAAACACCACAGTCTACCTGAGTATTGTTGCTGACCATGTCCATCCCTTTATGACTACAGTGTACCCATCATCTGATGTACTTCCAGCAGGATAATGCACAATGTCACAAAGATCAAATCATCTCAGACTGGTTTCTTGAACATGACAATGAGTTCACTTTACTCAAATGGCCTCCACAGTCACCAGATCTCAATCCAATAGAGCACCTTTGGGATGTGGTGGAACGAGAGATTCACATCATGGATGTGCAACCGACAAATCTGCAGCAACTGTGTGATGCTATCATGACAATATGGACCAAAATATCTGAGGAATGTTTCCAACACCTTGTTGAATCTATGCCACGAAGAATTAAGGCAGTTCTGAAGGCAAAAGGAAGTCCAACCCTGTACTAGCAAGGTGTACCTAATAAAGTGGCCGGTGAGTGTATATCATACCTGTATATTTACATGGAAATGGAAACCTGACAGGAAAGTCAGGGGAAAAACATACTGTACACACAAATCCAATAAAGCAAATACATGATGATTTGCAAATTCAGATCCATTAATCAATTTGTGAATGTAAAAATAACACTTGAACACACCTGGTTCTTATCAATCATGTTTTGATTTTGTGCATTTTGTGAATGCAAATTATCTTGTCCATTTCAAAATCATACGTTTTGGATATATTTATATGGACTTTATAAGGACTAGATTATTAACTCTTTACACACTTTAGTGAGTTCATATTTTGATTGCTTACATTTGTGATTTCCTAACTACATGTTCTGCATGTCTCTGTGTGAATGAATGACATGGATTTGTCTAACTAAAACTCATGTGACGCTCGCAAGGTTTTCAGCATCTGCATCTCAATATATGAGGACACGAACACTCAAACTTCATCTCCAGAGCTGCTCTGAGAGTCACTTCAGCAGCTTTATATCATTACATTTGAGAAAAAACCATCAAATACACTCTAAAACTGAAAGCCCTTCAAGAAAACCCGTCAAAATAAAAGTCTGTTTAACTTGAAGAAATTATGATCAAACAATATACTAAAATATAATCATCAAAGTAATGAATAATACTAATTATAATAATACAAATAATAATAATTTTAAGGAATATCATGCAACCATTGATTTGTTCATTAATTTACACAGTTCTCTTGTGCATAATCTTGATTGACAATAAAAATGCAATGTTTTGTTGTAAATTAATTTAATTTGACTACATTTTAAACTATTGATCAAATTGTTACAGTTTTATTAATTCATTTCATTAGACATAATTTTTCATGATACATATGCACTGAATCTTAAAGCACAAAAAAACTGATAAATATGAAAAAAAAGAGAAAAATAAAATGTATTTCATGGCACCCTAAATTAATCTTATGCTGTGGAGATTAATTAATAAACAAAAATGTTTACATTCATTCACAAAGTCTAACAAACATGTGGAGTATTTCCCTGCTCATTACAAGTAAATTATCAAATATTGATATTGTATGATACAGAAATAACAAACGTTTTGTGATAATATTTTGGCCTCATCGCCCAGCCCTAGAATGAAGTTCTCACTGGGAGAATATTTGAAGAAACTCAGGATTTTGGGCCGCTGGTTGTTCTTGTTGTTGTTAAATAACAGCCCGCTCTAAAGCGGTGTGAGCATCTACAGTTTCACTGAAGTGTCCTCCAAACTGGAGCTCCATAAAGACCCGGTCCAGGATGTTCTCTCTAGTCTTTTGAATGGCTCATGCACCGTTATTTCAGACACGGTGATGGAAACATCTCATGGAAGGCCTCTTTTCTTTTCAGAAGAGCGAGTGAATAATTTCTACCGTGTTCGGGCCGTGGTGGAGTGGCTGCTCTCTGAATGCTCTCCTCCACTAAAGAGCAAATTAGCACAAACAGAATGCCAGTCACTTCAGACTCCCCACAAACTTTAAAGTCCAAATCGTTTCCCCAAGTGCAACCTCACGCTGGCTTGCAATCTTCGATTTTCAAAGCGCCTAAGTCTTCCGCCATCTGCTCCTCAGATGAAAGAGAGAAAGATGAAAAAGTGGAGTGCCACTCTGTCGCTCTCCACAGACATCGAACCACTTACGGTCCGTTTTGACTTCTGATGGCGGGAGAACTGGCAGCTCGCTCAGCCTCGCTCATCCGGGCATCATTGTTTTGATGTGCCGTGCTGCTAGACCTTTTCTCACTCAAAACAGAGCAGCTTTAATCGTTCGTATTTCATTTCATCATGCATTCAGGCTCAAGGCCTCAGGTTCGGCTTCAGATAGACTCTAATCACACAGTTTCATAGCCCGAGCGCCGCGCCGGAGACCCTTACAAAGAGACGTCTGGAAATCCAGTGCATTGTGTTTCTACTGAGATGAGCTGCAAATATTTGTAGCCTGGTGACCTACAGGATCTCATTAGTACTGATAACCCAAAATCAACTCTTTGACAACATCTGAAATGCCAATGCAAATTAAAAAGAGTACTAATGTAAATAACACATTTTAAAATAATACTTAAGTGAAAAGAATGTAACCTTGTCAGAGATTTTGCAATTAAATGGAAATATGTTAATTCAAATTTATATAAAATGCAGTTAGAGGAACTTTAATGTGCTTTTTGTCCCATTTAAATTAATCTTTATACAACATTAGAATGACTTATAAATATGGTTTAAATACTGCTGAATGTACTGACGATAAACTAAAATATTATTTAATGTCATTTTTATTGTAATTTAAAATATATTTGTCAAATAATTTAAACATATTTGCAATGATGAAAATGCAATCTAGTACATTTCAAATAGATTAACTTAAATGTAATATGGAATAACACACTATAGTTAAAATAATCAAGTATGTTACATTTGCTTTAGTATGTTAGTCGACACATATGTACGTGTACAAAAGATTATTACACAATTTCAAATTTGCTTTGATTTAAAACTTTTAGTTTGACATTATTTACTTAAATGTGTTTAGAAACGGTCATGAAACTGTTTCTCTTTAAGTCACTTAAGAGGTCTATTATTTCATTAATAATATTATTTGAAAGTACAGTTTAAAAAATACACTTTAAGATTTGAAGTATAGATGTACATTCACCACAATTGAATGTATATTAACGTATATAAGAACAAATAAAGATATGTAGATGTTATAAGTATGCAAAGCTTATTACACAGCTACATACCAAATAAATTAATCAACATTAAATATTAATTTGACTTGAAATGACTATATTTGAGATGAAAGAGAGCACAGAGTGTCACTGAACTCAATCTATGCGCTGCAATCGTTGCTTTTGTCCATCTGTAAAGTTATACAGCAACATGTTTCCGTTATAGATGCTGTCGGTGCTTTAAGCTTTAAGCACACAGATCAGGATGCTGTCACTACAGTTGCTCGTGTTTATAGTTTGGTGACAGGATCCTAACACCTGTGTTCATACTGTCTCGTTCAGGTCTTTGTGAGAGCGTGAGGTTTCGGTGAGTCTCTGGGCTGTGCTCTCTCTCTCCGTTTGTGTTTTGAACATGTCTGGATCCTGACACATGTCTCAGTCTACTTCGGTTGTGGTTTTCATGTTGGAATCCTGACATCCATGTTCTGTTTTTGTCTGTCTTGTGTGTGATATTTTCTGTTGGAACACATGGTTTGTGTTGATGTTTGCTTGCCATGTTCTGCGCTGTCCTGTATATTCTGTCCTTAATAATGCTACTTCCAGTTAAAAGTGGTCTGATCTGGATCAGGAGAGAAATCTGCACAGATCAAGCACTGTTTACAAGCCAAAACAGTTCATAACAGCTCTAAATAAAAAAATATATAATATAAATATAATATAATATAAAAAAATGGATCAGTTGAATGTGAGATTCAACAGGGGAAGCAAAATATTATAATGGATTATGTACTCATATTTTAGTCAGACGTGACTGTTTCAAGTTAAAACATCTTAATGATGGATTTGTTTATTTTGTCTTCTCAATGGACTGGAGTGGTGTGGATTATTGTGATGTTTTTATCAGCAGTTTGGTCTCTCATTCTGACGGCACCCATTCACTGAAGAGTATCCATTGCTGAGGAAGTGATGCAATGCTACAGTTCTCCAAATCTAATGAAGAAACAAACTCGTCTACATTTTGGATGACCTGAATTTTAATGGCTGTGTTGCTTTTGTAGCATAGCATTTATGCTGCAAATTTATTTTTTCTTGTTTTCCAATACAAATATCTAAACACTCTCAAATCAATAAATGAAAGTTCAGATGCAAAAGCCTCCAAGTGCCGTCTAACATTTTTTCTAAAATTAGCATTTTTATCAGGCTCCTATATTTTCATTCAGTTATTTCACTTTAATTGCATAGAGAAGGACCTATGCATTGCCATTAGAGTACAATTACTGAACCTAAACATAGGAGCCTGATAAAAATGCTCATTTTAGATGAAATTTTCAGATGGCACTTGGAGGCTTTTGCATCTGAACTCTTCACATTTACTTAAGAAACAAAATGACGCAAGAGCACGAGTCTTGTTTTTTTTTGCAAATGTTTCTCCGACTTCCCACTTTTGAAGTTATGATTTTGTTGCATGCAAATACTTTGCTATCAGAAAGAACATTGTGGACTAACCAGGGCTGCGTTTTCCGATAACGGTGTCTAGCGGTTCTAACAGTGTTCGCGCTACGAAGACTCTAAAGTTACACCTTAACGAGGGGTATACCTTTCCTAGGTGTGTTCCCTGAAATATACCTTTGGACGTTGCTTAAGGTAAACCTTCTCAAGTGCGATGTTAGCAGATGCTGTCCATGGCGGTGGTGCTGAATAGGTTGATATCGATGGCTCGAGAATCGATTGTTCACTATATACAGGAGCTCATTGCTCCTTCACTGCGTTATAGAGTGGGTAAAGTATTGAGAAAGCGATGTTCATTAGAAAGAAACTCTTTAGAAATAGTAGAAATTGCATTTATCGGGGCTTACTGCATTTATAAAATAATCAAAATTGAAAACTGAATGCAACATTGGATATCACATATATATATATATATATATATGTATAATTTTGCAAGTGTGCGAACCTGCAACCTCCTGGCCAAAAGTAGTCTATTCTGCCTTAACCAGCTACATTAAAAAACCCTTTACAAATCCAGCGCACCGCCGGCAGGACGCCTAGTGGTGACAGGGTAAAGTCGTCAGACAAAAAAAAAAAGATACAATAAACACAGCATGTACAATCAGTGTCTTTATCAGACCACATAATGCAGACATGCATGATAGTACAGACATACATAGGAATAACACAGTAGGGATACAATATAACACCAATATAAGAAAAAAGCCACAAATTAAATAATGTACTATGTACAGAAATAGAAATATAGGAATGAAAATGTATTTAGATTATAAATTATAAATATATATGTAGTTTTAAAAGTGTACACATTTTGGATTCTATGTATAAATGTCACTATAATGTGTTTATGCTTCAGTTACTATGTGTCAGTAATTATTGACAGTGAATCTGGATGAGAAACTGAATAGCTCTAAGTGTAACCTTTCATTAGAGCCCAAAATGATGACTGTACATTAAAGCATTCAAGAATTACAGCATTGTATGTGTCGTTGTTACAAAGGGTCGCTTGGAGTCTCCCAAGTGTACTTTTTTTGAAAGCGCCTAGACATAAAATGAGATAAACATGTGTAAAACACTAATTTTCTAATGTATTGTTTATCAAATGGTAAATTTGGCTTGGTAAGGCTTCATTCTGTGATCCCAATGTATTTTCCAGCTCATTCCTCCCAGCAATAGTCATCTGCAGGCTTCTATTTACAAAAGAAAATGCAGGCGGAATAATTATTTTCTTTTTTGTGTGTATTCAAAGTGCTATTACTCAATATCAGTAAGACTTACAGTGATTCTGACTGTTGAGAAACAAACCTCAGAGTGTCACCTTTCAAAGGAGACCAACACCATGCATATCACCCAAATGGCCCAAGAACAGCATGCAATTTACTTTGGGTATGCCTTTTTTAGGCGTTTTGGGCTAATTTTACAGGAATCGTAAAGGGTTAACTGGCTATTTGGCTTCGCTTGCTTTTGAAAGGCTCATTTATATTATCATGTTCATATGTATTATCAAGGCCTGGTCGAGCGATGATGGGGTGGCGATGGGGACAAGTGTCCCATCCACAGGGCCAATTACTCGCAGGACACCCGCAATGGTGTGGAAGCCTTGATGTGCCTCCATCACTTTGTGCCTGGCTAAAGGCATACATATATAAACGGTGGCGTGACAGATCTTACTCAGCCCATAGCCATCCCCAACCACCTCCAGAAAACTCCCAACAGCATGAAATGGAGAGCCACCAGCAGCTGAGTTACGGGGCTTAGGGGGTAGCTCCGTCGAGTTTGTCTTTACAAAGCTGGACCAACAAGATGTAAAAGCTGCTGAATTTGTAGCATTTTATCTTCTTACATTGTAGCCAGGGGACTAACCTTTTCTTTTATGAAATAGTGCACATACACTTACTGGCTCTGCGGACGCAGCCGCCTTTGATTTAGGACAACTATTTGCTCTCTCGCTGCCATATAGTTTGACCAAACTCCCCATTGCATTAATTCCCTTTAAATAGACTGCTAATTATGTGCTTCCTAATGATTTGCCAGCCGATGTGTCTTTTTATATTATAATGTTAAAACTAACAACCATCATTATAATGACATTTTTGTTGTTGCATTGAAACAATTAAATTCATTGAACACTGGGTGAATTACAACTTTAGATTTGTAATATCTATGTGGTTCTGCACGTTGTCTCGCCACAGAATTACAATCGTATCGACGGAAATGTGAAGATGCTTTTGCACAGTGGTGGCCACTAGTGGAGTGAACTGTGAACAGCGCTAAGGTATAGCTAAGAGTGGTCCAGACCAACCTTATGAAATAATGACTTAGAGAAGGTATACTTAACTAAGAACGTTTTGGGAAATACGTCTTAACGATGAGGTACAGCTTAAGGCACAACTTAAGAACAACGTAGCGTTAAGAAGGTTTCGGGAAACGCAGCCCTGTTTCTTAGGGAAATTGCATTAAAGCCAAATTTCATACAAAATATTGAATCAATATCCAACAGATGATTAATAAAATGTAACATCCCATGAATTGGATAACATATAAACATCACCGATGCTATTTTATAGATCTAGCATGCTGATGAAAATGAAGTTTCAGTCATGCAATATGCATTAACTGATTATTTATTTGCATATGCATGACTGTAATGACAACAGAAAGCAATATAGATGTAAAGAAAACAAATACAACTCGACAGTCACCACAGCAACATTTCAAGTTTATGGACGCTCATTTTTGAAACTTGGACACCAAAATTATCTCAGTTTCCCAGTCATAAATCAGTCATGTCCTGATTTAAGAGTGTTCAGATTTATACTGCTTTGTGGTGAAATATGAAATTGTTTATTACCGTATATTCTGTTGACATGCATGAATAAAATTATAATAATACGATTACGGCCCTGACATGATTTTCTGTCTTGATTTGACTCTTAATCAGCCGTTAACTTACACAGTTGTTGGATTCTTTCATGTAAGCTGCTAAAAATAATAAATGGCAATAGGAAGCGTTTATAATTGAGTTCTTATGTATTGTGTTAAGTATGATTTCTCATTACTTTCCTTTGGTTTCTTGACAGGATTTGTTATATTCGCACAGAAACTGCTGGAAATATGAATCTTTTCAGATCTGTGTGCACCATCTGTGCCGTGCCAGCGTGTGAAATTGCACTTTTCCTGGGAAAGGTGACATCAGTGATGCAGATTTACATAGAAATGACTCTATCAGGCAGATCACACAGGATCAGTCAGAGACCGGCTTTGTGTTTTACTAGGACTGTTAATCGATTTTTAATCGAATTCATTCACAAAGCTGTGTAATAATGATCATGTTCCTCAACTCTCTCTGCAGTCACATGCATTTCTTTACTGAACTTATCACAGCGCATTATGGCATTGCCTTTTCAACAAATAATCCCAGTGATGCTCCCTTACAATGGCCAGAACGAGGTGTTTTGGATTAAAAATGCATCATTTTACTCTCTATTCTTTGCATCAGTAGCTTGCCTTAAAATGACCTTCAGACTAGTTTGAGATCTGCAGCTGTTTGATATTCAGTGACAGCGTCTGCTATACTCACACTATGATGTTGGGACAGACTTAAAACATCAAAGCTTGACGGCTGTCACTCTTGAAGTGCACTTAGTAACTTATCTGTAACTTCAAAGCAAGCCAACAGACGTTTTGATATAATATGTAGTCTTTAATATATAGTGACTGTCCTGTCCAGTAAATCACTGCAGCAATGTGGCATTTTATGATATGCAGTATTTATATAATTATAAGTTTCAATGAAATGTAAACCTACTCAAACTTAACTTTTCAAGTGCCCCCATTTTTTGGCAAGGGTCATAAATGAGGTTACCAAAATAAAAATAAAAATAGTTTGCTTATTATTCACGTTACTGAGGTATCTTTTGAAAGATAACACTTGAGAGTTTAATTTTCACGAATCATAATTACTCAGACTGTTATTAGTATAGAGATGTAAAAGCTCAAACATATTGAAAACTATAAAGTCAGATAGTATTTGTATATAAAGTTAAACTCAAGGCAAGTTTATTTGTAGTGCGCTTCTCACAATATACATTATATTTTAAACAGCTTTACAGAAAGTAATAATAATGACTTAATGCTTTGAAGTGGATTGGTTGGTTGACATGGCATTGTACAGTATATTTCAGATCTAGATCTGTATTGTATTTATTTTGTGTGTCAGATAAATCAGTACCATAGTGTCTCATGCACACACCTGAACGTTCAATGAAAATAAAACTGTGATTAAACGAGAATAGCATTATGAATGAGTTATGGTGTTATGATCAGAACAAGGCTTAAAAAAAACAACGTGAAACATAAATAACACAGATTTACAAAATAGATAGGGTGAAGTAAAGAAATACAAAATAAAACCTGAACTGAAATAAAATACAATATAAAAACATTTTATTTCAACTACTTGATTACGGCAATATTTTATAATATAATTAGTTTAAGTAAAATAAAAGTTTACAAAAACTATAAAGATGATGGATGTATATAGATGGATGGATGGATGGATGGATGGATGGATGGATGGATGGATGGATGGATGGATGGATGGATAGATGGATGGATGATGGATGGATGGATATAGATGGATGGATGGATGATAGATAGATGGATGGATATAGATGGATGGAATGGATGGATGGATATAGATAGATGGATGGATATAGATGGATGTATATAGATGGATGGATGGATGGATGGATAGAGATGGATATAGATGGATGGATGGATATAGATGGATGGATATAGATGGATGGATGGATGGATGGATGATACAGATAGATGGATGGATATAGATGGATGGATGATATAGATAGATGGATGGATATAGATGGATGGATGGATGGATGGATGATATAGATAGAAAGATGGATATAGATGGATGGATGATACAGATAGATGGATGGATATAGATGGATGGATGGATGGATGATACAGATAGATGGATGGATATAGATGGATGGATGATGATGGATGGACCTGACCTAGATGGATGGACCTGACCTGGATGGATGATATGATAGAAAGATGGATGATAGATGGATGGATGGATACTGATGATGGATGGATGGATATAGATGACCTGGATGGATGGATGATACAGATCTGACCTGGATATAGATGGATGGATGATATAGATAGATGGATGGATATGATGGATGGATGGATGGACCTGGATGACCTGATCAAGATGGATATGACCTGGATGGATGGATACAGATAGATGGACCTGGATATAGATGGATCTGACCTGGATGGATGATCACAGATAGATCAGATGGATGATGGATGGATGATATAGATCTGACCTGGACCTGGATATGATGGATGGATCTGGATGGATGGATGATGATAGAAAGATGGATGGATGATGGATGGACCTGGATGACGGATGACCTGGACCTGGATATAGATGGATGGATGGATGGATCTGATATAGATCTGGATGGATGGATATAGATGGATGGATGATACTGGATAGATGGATGGATGATGGATGGATGGATGGATGGATGGATAGATGGATGGATGGATATAGATGGATGGATGATAGATGGATGATGGATATGTAGATGGATGGATAGGATGATGGATGGATGGATGGATGGATGGATATAGATGGATGGATGGATGGATGGATATACATGGATGACATGGATGGATGGATGGATGGATGGATGATATAGATAGATGGATGGATATAGATGGATGGATACAGATGGATGGATGGATGGATGGATGACAAATATAACAACATTTGATTTAAATTTTCCATTTTCCAAATGTAATAAACAATTACATATGAATTACATATCAATTAATCTAAATTATGTATATTAATACCTAAAGCATATATTACTTACATTTGTAAAGGTTCTGCCTCAGTGACAGCTGTTTGCCATTGATCCCAATATATATTTAATATGCCTTGAAAATACTTCTGGAAAAAATATTTATAAGTGAATTATTTTGACAAATAAAATAAAATAGCTATAATAAGCATCAAGCTATATGATCAGATTAAAACTCAAACTCATTATGAAACTTCAATGTGTTCTTAATAACTTCTAACTGCTGTCTAATATGGATTTGGATCACAGAATGAGGTAATAATGGTATTTGTAAAGCACCCCAAACAACATGAAAAAAATTGTGCCGCATGATTGAAATGTATGAAAAACAAATTCCAAATAAACCTATAAGAAGAATTCGATGTAATGATTTTTGCTGCGTCACAGCTACATGACATGACCTAGCAGCATCAGGCTTCCTCCCACGAAGCCCTTGACCTCTGCCCCTGACACAGTCACTGTATACATAACACATCGACAGCATTTATGACACAACTTTGTTTTCTAGACTTATCACCTTTGTGTTCAGTAACTATTATGACTTTCTTCATAACAGGAACTGATTTTCATTATGTAGGGCACAGTTTATGTATGTTCATAAAATATATTGGCTGGTGTGATATACCTGTGCTGTGCATCACATAAACGCAACAAGAACCGAAATGGATTCAAAAATAGATGCTTACCTCTGAAGATTGTGTACATAAATGCCACATAATGTACGTGATGAAACAAATCTACACTCAATTAAATATATATTCACACCAGAGCTGCGTCGAGTCTGGGGAAAGCGAAGCGAGACGGCATATTCACAACTTATTCCTCTGACACTTTCAGTGTTTATTGATTTGTTTAATTTGCATTTCAGGGTTTTGTGAGTTTCTCACAAGTCTTTCTTTCAAGTGTGGCCTATAGCGTCTTCCTTTGGGGCGGTAAAGACAGATATACTAATGAAAATAAAAAATGTAAAACTGTATTTGTTTGCATTTGGTTGATTGTTTTTACATCACATGTTGTTGTTGGTTTTTGTATGTAACTCATCCTGCACCACTTGTGTCACACGAATTACTTACATCACGCGACTCATTGAGGAGGGGTGCTATTACTTTCACAAGTGATGTTTTTATTTGACAAATGATAAAACATACAAAAATATGTATTAATTTACATTGTAGAAGGAATTTGAGCCATATCTAGAAAACATATCATAATAAAGACTTAGAGATTGAGCTCTTTTAACATTGCAACTCCAAACAGTCAGACAGTGTGTGTGTGTGTGTGTGTGTGTGTTATATTAATATAATGCTTCTTTCTGGTCTTCTAATCTAAATGGCTGAGAGATTTTTCCAGGAGTGTGATAGTGGTGTGATATCGGTACTCCAGTCGATTCACTGCTTGTATCTCTACGCTTGCTGTATTTATCACAGCGAGTGTCATGACGGACACCCAAATCCACTATATTTTATACTGTTTTTGTGTAATGAAATGTAGTTTTAAGAGTTTTTTAGACTTCAAATGTGTGGTTTGTTAATAAAGACAATGTCTATTTGAAAGTTTGCGTCGTTGTTTTCTGGAGATGTGAGCTCCAGATCATCAGCGCTCATGAACCCGCAGAGAGAGCGCCTCACCTCGGCCAGATCTTCTGGTATTTACCGCTGGCTCTGATGTCTCTATAGCAGTTACACATGACATATAATTCGCTTTGGGTAAATCTAACAGGCAGTCATTGATCTCATTAATCTATTATTTGTTCCAGAGAAAACTGTTTAGGTTGAGGGTAAAATATCATTACATTATATTTTACATAACTTCAATGCTGTATATCAGAGTGCTGCCTTTTTACTTTTGACTGAATTGCCTAGTAGCTTTATGATGGCTGAACAAAACCAGTCGGCGCAGATGCGATCAGTGCGTGTCCTTCTATGTGAAATAATCATAAATACCAGTTTATGCTGTTTGATTATGGCCTCGAAGGTCGTAGTTGGAAATTGTTCGACTCGACTGGCCTGTTTAGCCCTTGCGTACGCAGTGGAAATGCGGCTAATGATTTCTGACTGTCATATAACTGAAATCAAACAAACATAAACGAGTAAAGGTGAGGCCCATGGACTGCAGCCCAGTGAAGCACAGAGGTAAGTCTGGCCATGCCTGAAGCCTCATACGGTCGAATCACAGCCGTGATGATATAGTACAACAGAGTTATGTCACTTGGCTACAAGTGTGATATCGCTCAGAAAATAATAACATAAAACCATAACTGATTTTTTTAAATGTTATTTTTTATTTATACATCTACACAAATAAAATGATGGAATGTAATGGTGATCAATGCACACAAAAAAGCATGGTTACTACACTTTTACTATAATAAAAGCATGGTTGATTTCCATAAGGGCTGTCCTGTTTTAACGACCTTTCCGTTAAACAAAATGAACTGAAGGCCAGTGACTTGTGTTTAATAATAAAAAAATAAACGAAACTCAAAAGTCATTTTTTTATAATGTCTTTTCAATGATTTACTCATTTGCCATGCACAAGGATGTAACATACTTAAAATTGTCTTAATTTTGGGGGATTTTCTCAGCCAATATGTATTAATGTGATAAATGTGGCATGAAAGGTTTTTCGTGTGATACATGTGTTATATGATTGATTGACGGGCTTAATGAAGATATGTGTAGATTCATTAGTTTCTCTTTCACAGTCTCAGGCCCTTCAGTCCATCTGTGGATGGTTTTACTGCTCGTCAGATATCTTCTGCTCGCTCTTAGCTGATTATTAACTGGTCACACTGGAATCTGATTCACTGTGAGCGTGTAATGCCAGACAGAGTGATCATAAACACACAGCGTCTGCTCAGAGGAGCGCAGCTGCACTCGTGGGTGTGTTCTGCTCTGTTCTGGGTTGTGTAACACACACCTGTAGCCATAGACACACGGCTCATTTGCACTTTACTGCCTGGGGAATGAGAGAGAGAGAGAGAGAGAGTAGAGATAGAAACAGGTCGTCTGGATCAGGTCAGCTGGTTAATTTGCTTGTCGGTGTTGGATTGTTAGTTGTGTAGAGTAAGTGCTGGTGTATGGATCGTAGCGGACTCTCATGATGATGAGCTGATGGTAAAATCTTCTCCGGTTACAACACAGGTGAGCGTTTGAGAATGCTTTGTGCTGGACTCGGCTGTGTTTATGTAGCGCCAGGTTATTATAGTTAACTAAAACAACTAAAAACATGAATAAAATCATTGGTAACTAGAAAAACATTTAATATAAGAAATGTAATATTATTAACTTTATGATATAAAAAAACACATTCTGTTTCAGCTATAGTTGAAAGGTAACATTTCTCATTTTTATTTAGTTTCATCTTAATGGGAAAGTATAACTTAAAAATATATATAAAAAACTAGAAACTATAATAAAACAGAGCAAATACAGTACTGGCAACCTCAACACTAATAGAAAATAGAAAACATGGATATCAGTCTTATTTAGTTTTGTACATGAATATACAGTATTTTAATCAAATCTACTTTTATACCAATTACCAATTTTTTCACAGTTAAATAATTGAAACATGGAAAAGGAGTAAATATATACGTAATAACAAAAAGTTGTAAAATTATTCAACAAATGTGTGAAACATGGGCTAACAATTAAAAATTCATAACGGCTCCAAGTTACTGAAATGAGTTGCTGTGCAAGCTATTAATCCGAATATGCTTTGCTACAAAAATGCGTATACTTTTTTTTAATATGTGCTTCAAAATTAATACATAAACATGAATATTTAATAATAACAATAACATATCAAATGTATGATTTGAATTATTTTATACTTTAGAATTTATCAACCACTTCACCCCATTTAATTAATAAAAATATATATTTTTTAATATTTATTTATTATATTATATTTATTTATGATGATATACATTTTCATGTGGTGAATGAATTATGAAATTAAGCAGCATGTCGAACTGAACAATATGGATAGAAATACTGTTGAAATATATTGACATTTAACTCCTCTGGGTCTGTCTTTAAAAATATTCTCAAGTTTTCTTCTAAATGCAAAACTGAATTCTACTTTGTCATCAATTATTGAGTCCCCAAGCCTGATGCTAATCGGCTAATCTCACGGGATCCGTGTTGCTAATGTTGCTAATCACGACCCCAACAGAAAGCAATGAAGTCAATGTCAAGTCATGTACAGCTTTCCTGTAGCTCAACTGGTAGAGCATGGCGCTAGCAACGCCAAGATCATGGGCTCGATTCCCAGGGAAAGCAAGAGCTGATAAAATGTAGAAACTGTAACTTGAATGTACTGTAAGTCGCTTTGGATAAAAGCTTCTGCTAAATGCGTAAATGTAAATGTCTAAGCTTCGAAGTGAAGAAGAGGGAGAGTTTTACCTCCTACTGTTAATTAAACCTGTGTGCTGATGTTTACATGACCTGCGTCCATCTTTATGTATTCAGTCCTGTGTTTGATTCATCCACAGGGTTTGCATGCATTAATATGCAGACAATTATATTAGAATATAGAATAATAATTATTGGAATTAGGCTTATTAGAATTTAATTGTTGGAAACAATGCGTCAAAATAGTTTGAAATACCCTGTAATAACATATATGCCCAAACAAATACTATATATATATATATATTGCTTTAAGTACTTCAAACTGCACTTCTGTAATTTTAATATTATTTTTATGCATGCAGATTTTTTCAGACTACACAAACTATATATATTTGTGAAAATGCATTATATGCAGGACCAATGAAATGGACTGATGAAACCGAAATATATAACTAAATAAAAATGTTGAAAATACATTTGTATAATCTAAATATATACAATTTCCCTTATAATAAAAATACAAATTATTATGCTGAGGTCAGTCATCTCTGATCAACGTTTCTACTTTCCCCATTATACAAGTGTTCATGTTTTGATGTTTGCTTGCTTTGCATTCAGCAATACATTGGGAAATTATGCAAAAATATGAAAATGAAAAGTATTCATTTCAAAACAAGAGATTGTCTACCTGAAAGCAGGGCTTCAAAGAATAATATAAAGGTGAGGACCTTCACAGATTTAAAAGTGGCTTAAAGAAAGACTTCAGCAGGAATATTCTCACTTCATGTCGTTTCTACTGTATTATTTTCTTTCTTTTGTGAAACACCAAATGAGATGTCAGGCGCAATGTCTCGCTTCCCACGCTTGTTTTCAATAAATGGAGCCTTTAGAAGCCCCTCCCCTCAATAAATAAAGCCACCATATGCCTTCAGAAGACTTGCAATACGTGCACCTCAATGCAGCTTTTGGGAGCTTGACAGTATAAATGACTATCTGCTTTGCTTGCATGCAAAACCGAAGCCTGGGCATTCTGTGTAAGGTCTTGTGTATTCTCATGTGTGTGAAGTATCCAAATACAGGACAATGAACAGTACTTCTGTCAAAAGAGACGCTATTAATATCCAGTTTTTGTGTTGATTTTACTTCCAAAACTTAAAATGAGCTCCTAAACAGTGATGATTTTATACCAAGACAAAAAACAGGAAAGTGAAATATCATGCAGGAAAATCAAACTCATTTTAGATTAAACATCATCGGATGGCGTGGTTTTATTTACCGTATTAAACCTTGATCTACGCTTAACATCTACACATTATCTTCTGAAGCTAAACATAATGCTGCTTTAACAACAATTGTGTAGTAAGATGAGAAACAGTTTACTACGTATTCTGTACCAAATGGGTGATTAGTATACTAACAGGCTTTAATAAGCAATCTAAAGACGAACATGAATAAAGTCAGGCTTAACCTTGTGGAAAAAAGTTGACTTTAGCATATTTTAAAAATATTATTTATAACAGAAATAAAAATATACTTAAGAGTGAAATTAATGTGATGTTTTCTGACAAATAACTGAATGTTAACTGTAATTAAACGAACATGTATATTAAATTACAATTATATTAATGCAGTTAGAAATTAAAGATGATTTAAGTACATACTTATTTTCATAATTACTTATTTTGTCTTTGAAATATGGTTAAAGTACTGCTGACTGTACTGACAAGCATTTATGATCAGCTAAAATGTACTGTAGTGTCATTTCTATTGAAACTGATATATCATGTATTTAATTATATTTGTAATGATGATGTTGCAATTTAGAACTTTACAATACATTAACTCTAAATGTAATATCAAATAAAATTACAGTTAAAATGATAAATCAAATACTTTACATGCATTTTAGTATGTTATTAAAATATATAATATTATCCTTTAATATACATATAATCAATATAAATGATTTAAGTAACATTTTTTAAGTGTACTTAAGTGTGTTTAGAAACAGTCATGAAAGAGTCTTTTAAGTGGCATATGCAAGTCCAATCTTTCAAAAATATACTTTAAAGATTTGAAGTATGCTACAAGTGCACATTAAACACAATTAAGCACTCTTCTTTTTCACAAGGGTAAAGCTTAAGTAAACATTTCCAGTGTCAAAACTCTGCTTAAATTGCACAGTCGTTCAAGATCAATTCTTATGAAATGCTGTTATAGTCGGTGATATATAAGTGTGGTTTGTGGTACTGGAGGGCCATGTTAACCGCCACATCTGTCTTATGTCGGTCAGAACCCGTGTGATTTTCTAATAAAGTCCAGTGTGAGAGTGATGAAGGGGTCGCTGTGAGGCTGTTGTTTGTCATCAGGGTTCAGTCAGTCTGATGGCTTGAAGGAAAGAGGTGTGAAAGCCGATGCTTTGGTGTCATTTGTCTGATTTCAGCAGTAGAGCAGAGCATGGATTGGGTGACCGGAGGCTCTGATGTCCAGCTTGAGGACATTGAATGAATGCTGCAGTCCACAAACAGCCTTCTCACAGAAGTGATGCTTTTAGTCCAGCTGGAAGAGAGAAGTGTGTAAGATCAATGCTAGATGATAGAGCATTGTTCAGGAGAGGGATATTTACCAGATAATAGGAATGCTATCTTTGAAAACACTCAGAAATAACTGAAGTTGTATTACTTAATGGGAACATTACAAAATCTATGCTTAGAATATATTTTCTGTTAGCTGAGATATAGCACAAATGTTTCCTGCTGGTGGTGTCACATGGCCAACACAATCCAAACAGTCTTTAGCTATCTTCAAGAAATGCTTAAAGACACATCTCCTCCATCTACACTTGACCTTCTATTACTAGAACTCTGTATTTCTCATTTACTCGTTTACTTTTTATTTATATATAAAAAAAAACTTGCTACGTGTTCTTTGTTAGATTATCCAAGACTTGTCACAACACTTTTACACACTCACCGGCCACTTTATTAGGTACACCTGTTCAATTGCTTGGTAACACAAATTGCAGATCAGCCAATCACATGGCAGCAACTCAATGCATTTAGGCCTCTAGATGTGGTGAAGACGACTTGCTGAAGTTCTAACCGAGCATCAGAACGGGGAAGAAAGGGGATTTAAGTGACTTGAACGTGGAATGGTTGTTGGTGCCAGACGGGCTGCTCTGAGTATTTCACAAACTGATGATCTACTGGGATTTTCACGCACAACCATCTCTAGGGTTTACAGAGAATGGTCCGAAAAAGAGAACATATCCAGTGAGTGGCAGTTGTGTGGACGAAAATTATTTTTATTTTAAGGGATGGCATTTCTGTGCTTGTGTATTTTCAAACTCATAACCATATATGTAATACAATGTTAAAATACCCATCTACTTGAACTACATCACAATAAATAAATGCAAAGAAAGAAAGAAAAGGGTAATGTTTATTATTAGAATAGCTAAGGATTACTAGGATTTATAAATAATATATCTATTTGTCTATATATGAAACAGTATTTACATGATTACATTTTATATATATATATAAATATAAATTATTCAGGGACATTAAATCATTTAGTTTTTAATGTGGAATAAGTGGATTACAGTTGAACAGCTGGATTTTACTGTATCATTTTTACTGTTTGCGTAGGTACAAATTACTTTTTTTTTTACAATATGAGTCTATTGGACTTCCTCTAATTTAAAATCTCTTCTGTACAGCAAAATCATCACACAAGTTGCTTTTTCAATACTGTTTAATGTCTGTGACATATACATTTGCAAAGAACCTTCCTGGAGAGACATTTTAATATCCCATTCACATTTTAATCTCTGGAAAATATATCGATGGCTTTTCAGTGTATGCAAATGCTGCCGATCCCATAACGGCCTTCAATTTGCTCTCTGACCTTTTTACTACAACACATTCACACACCTTCCACTTGTGCATCCTTGGGTAATTGGCCCCTAAAATTAGAGATAAGTGTGTGTGTGTGTGTGTGTATGTGTGTGTGAGCGAAGCCCCATTTCCCACAGAAATAAATTCTGCGGTTGAGACGGAATGGAAAAGCAATGACAGACAGTGATTCATAAATAGGAAATTACTCCCTGCATATTTCATACAAGGTTCCTGTGTTGGTCATTTTTCCTGCACGATGTTCTGGCTGATGCCTGATGAAATATTTACTGTAACTAGAGACAATTACTAGAGAAAGACAGAGCCAGGGCCAGAGGGAAAGACTGTAACCTGCTTCTGGGTCATAAACAGGAAATGGGTGCCATCACCTTTATTAGGCAATCCATATTCTAGAATGACAAAATATAGCTTGTGTTCGCAAAAGTTGCCTTTTCTCCTCAAGAGGTTCAAGGAGAATTGTAAAAAAAATAGAAGCTGGAGAAACATTGTGCTGTTGTTCTTCCGGGTAGCCTGGAGTTTCACATTTGTGTTCTTATTAGTGTGAAATTAAACATGAAACTATTTCCCATCTGGGCACATTAAAGCACAACGTGTCCCCTGAAGATTTTATTATTCAGCTGAGAAAATGATACTTCCTTTGAAAATAAAAATGTACACATATTCCCTTAAGAGGAGACGCACTCTAGAAATGGAAATGTCCTTCACCAAAGGACAGCGTGTTACAAGAAGAGAAGTAATTGTTCTGACAACTGAATATGTACCCTAACAGAAGGACTATGACCTTTTAAGAGGGGTAGTAAATTATCTGTCTGATGGTTAAAGATCTGGGCTAGTAACCCAAAAGGTTGTGGGTCCAAATCATGGAAGGGACGATTTGTGACCTCGAGAGTAACCGCGTTCCCCTGCCGCCATTGTGTCCTTGATCCAGGCACTTAACCTCAGGTTGCTCCAGTGGGACTGTCCCCATAATAATTGTACTGTGGGTCACTTTGGAAAAGACAAATAGCTAATTAACTTAGATGTATCCCGTAAGGGCAGACGGATATCGCATACCTTCTAGTAACCTGCCCACAATAAACAACCTCTGTGTCATTTAACATTTTCTCATTCAAACAAGAAAGCACTACGGAATATGTTAGAAACCAGTACAATTTTTATAACATATATTATAAATATTTGGCAAAGTGATTATTTTAGCTGCAGATACAGTATAGGAAATCAGACCAGCATCGGTAAGTTCAAATCAGACCAGTGAGTTCAAACTGGCAAGAAAAGCACTATATGAATAAGTAGATCGCAGAGACCATTGGTGCCAGTGGTTTCTACAGTCTATGTAAGCTAAAAATGGGAAACACAGCCCAGAGAGTAAACAGTGGCCAGACCTTTGAAATATGACCAGTGAGATTACAGTGGTGAGGAAAGTCCAGTCAGACCAGTGTAATTAGATCAAACCATTAGTATCACAGCTGTAAGATCAAACTAATAAGACCACAACAGTGAGATAAAACCAACAAGGCCACAGCAGAGAGAACAGACCCTTAAGATCAGATTAGTTAAGTCAGACAACTCACACCAGTTCAGTGAGATCAGACCACTGACATCTGACTGTTAAGTCCAGACCATTAAGATCACAGTTATGAGATCAGTAAGATCATCAGACCAGTAAAACAAAACCACAATGGTGAGATTAAACCAACAAGACCACCATGGTGAGATCATACCACTAGAATTACAGCAGTAAGATCAAACCATTAAAACCACAGCAATGACCTAAGAAATAAGTGATATTACAGTGGTGAGATCAATCCAGTAAGACAGAGGTATCAAACATTTTGATCAAAGCTGTGAGATAAAACCAACAAGACAACAGCAGTGATATCAGACCATTGAAATCAGATCTGTGAAGATGAGACTAGTAAGACCACACTGGTGAGATCAGACCAACAAGAACACAGCGGTGGGATTAGATCAGTGAGATTAGACCAGTAAAACCACAGCCATGAGATCAGATCAGTTAGATCAGACCAGTAAAACCACATTGGCAAGATCAGATCAGTGAGATCATACCAGTAAAACCACAGCCACAAGATCAGATCAGTGAGATCAGACCAAAAAGAACACAGCGGTGGGATCAGATCAGTGAGATCGGACCAGTAAGACCACACTGGTGAGATCAGACCAACAAGAACACAGCGTTGGGATCATATCAGTGAGACTAGACCAGTTAAACTAGAGCCGTGAGATCAGATCAGTGAGAAAAGACCAACAAGACCAAGGCAGTGAGATCAGGTCACTGAGATCAGATAATAGGGGTGGCACGGTTCGCAGAAAAAAAAGTAACTGTCCGGTTCTCCACACACGGTCCAGCACGTGCTAGGACTTGGTTCAACTTAAATCTGACAACGCATGTGCAATATGGTTTGTTACAAATAACACTTGAAACAAACAGGGTTTGTCTAATGTTTGCTTCTGTTTGATCAAAGCTGTGAGATAAAACCAACAAGACAACAGCAGTGATATCAGACCATTGAAATCAGATCCGTGAAGATGAGACTAGTAAGACAACACTGGTGAGATCAGACCAACAAGAACACAGAGGTGGGATCAGATCAGTGAGATTAGACCAGTAAAATCACAGCCATGAGATCAGATCAGTTAGATCAGACCAGTTAGACCACACTGGCTATATCAGATCAGTGAGATCAGACCATTAAGACCAAACTGGTGAAATCAAACCAACAAGAACACAGCAGTGGGAACAGATCAGAACACAGCAATGGGATCAGATCAGTGAGATCAGACCAGTAAAACCACAGCCATGAGATCAGATCAGTGAGATCAGACCAGTAAGACCAGACTGGTGAGATCAGATCAGTGAGATCAGACCAGTAAGACCAGACTGGCTAGATCAGATCAGTGAGATCAGACCAGTAAGACCACACTGGCGAGATCAGATCAATGAGATCAGACCAGTAAGACCACATTGGCAAGATCAGATCAGTGAGATCCGACCATTAAGACCAAACTGGTGAAATCAAACCAACAAGAACACAGCAGTGGGGTCAGATCAGAACACAGCAGTGGGATCAGATCAGTGAGATCAGACCAGTACAACCACAGCCATGAGATCAGATCAGTGAGATCAGACCAGTAAGACCACACTGGCGATATCAGATCAGTAAGATCAGACCAGTAAGACCACACTGGTGAGATCAGACCAACAAGAACACAGCAGTGGGATCAGATCAGTGAGATCATACCAGTAAAACCACAGCCACAAGATCAGATCAGTGAGATCAGACCATTAAGACCAAACTGGTGAAATCAAACCAACAAGAACACAGCAGTGGGATCAGATCAGTAAGATCAGACCAGTAAAACCAAAGCCATGAGATCAGATCAGTGAGATCAGACCAGTAAGACCAGGCCGGTGAGATCAGATGAGTGAGATCAGACCAGTAAGACCACACTGGTGAGATCAGACCAACAAGAACACAGCGTTGGAATCATATCAGTGAGACAAGACCAGTTAAACTACAGCCGTGAGATCAGATCAGTGAGAAAAGACCAACAAGACCAAGGCAGTGAGATCAGGTCACTGAGATCAGATACTAGGGGTGGCACAGTTCGAAGAAAAAAAACAAACTGTCCGGTTCTCCACACACAGTCCAGCATGTGCTAGGACTTGGTTCAACTTAAATCTGACAACGCATGTGCAATATGGTTTGTTATAAATAACACTTGAAACAAACAGGGTTTGTCTAATGTATGCTTCTGTTTTATTAAAGCTGTGAGATAAAACCAACAAGACAACAGCAGTGATATCAAACCATTGAAATCAGATCCGTGAAGATGAGACTAGTAAGACAACACTGGTGAGATCAGACCAACAAGAACACAGCGGTGGGATCAGATCAGTGAGATTAGACCAGTAAAATCACAGCCATGAGATCAGATCAGTTAGATCAGACCAGTTAGACCACACTGGCAAGATCAAATCAGTGAGATCAGACCATTAAGACCAAACTGGTGAAATCAAACCTACAAGAACACAGCAGTGGGATCAGATCAGAACACAGCAGTGGGATCATATCAGTGAGATCAGACCAGTAAGACCACACTGGTGAGATCAGACCAACAAGAACACAGCGTTGGAATCATATCAGTGAGACAAGACCAGTTAAACTACAGCCGTGAGATCAGATCAGTGAGAAAAGACCAACAAGACCAAGGCAGTGAGATCAGGTCACTGAGATCAGATACTAGGGGTGGCACAGTTCGCAGAAAAAAAAAAAACTGTCCGGTTCTCCACACACAGTCCAGCACGTGCTAGGACTTGGTTCAACTTAAATCTGACAACGCATGTGCAATATGGTTTGTTATAAATAACACTTGAAACAAACAGGGTTTGTCTAATGTATGCTTCTGTTTTATTAAAGCTGTGAGATAAAACCAACAAGACAACAGCAGTGATATCAAACCATTGAAATCAGATCCGTGAAGATGAGACTAGTAAGACAACACTGGTGAGATCAGACCAACAAGAACACAGCGGTGGGATCAGATCAGTGAGATTAGACCAGTAAAATCACAGCCATGAGATCAGATCAGTTAGATCAGACCAGTTAGACCACACTGGCAAGATCAAATCAGTGAGATCAGACCATTAAGACCAAACTGGTGAAATCAAACCTACAAGAACACAGCAGTGGGATCAGATCAGAACACAGCAGTGGGATCATATCAGTGAGATCAGACCAGTAAAACCACAGCCATAAGATCAGATCAGTGAGATAAGACCAGTAAGACCACACTGGCTAGATCAGATCAGTGAGATCAGACCAGTAAGACCACACTGGCTAGATCAGATCAGTGAGATCAGACCAGTAAGACCACACTGGTGAGATCAGATCAGTGAGATCAGACCAGTAAGACCACACTGGTGAGATCAGATCAGTGAGATCATACCAGTAAGACCACACTGGCAAGATCAGATCAGTGAGATCAGACCATTAAGACCAAACTGGTGAAATCAAACCAACAATAATACACCAGTGGGATCAGATCCTGAACACAGCAGAGGGATCAGATCAGTGAGATCAGACCAGTAAGACCGGACTGGTGAGATCAGATCAGTGAGATCAGACCAGTAAGACCGGAGTGGTGAGATCAGATCAGTGAGATCAGACCAGTAAGACCACACTGGCGAGATCAGATCAGTGAGATCAGACCAGTAAGACCACACTGGTGAAATCAGACCAACAAGAACACAGCGGTGGGATCAGATCAGTGAGATCATACCAGTAAAACCACAGCCACAAGATCAGATCAGTGAGATCAGACCAACAAGAACACAGCGGTGAGATCAGATCAGTGAGATCAGACCAGTAAGACCACACTGGTGAGATCAGACCAACAATAACACAGCGTTAGGATCATATCAGTGAGACTAGACCAGTTAAACTACAGCCGTGAGATCAGATCAGTGAGAAAAGACCAACAAGACCAAGGCAGTGAGATCAGGTCACTGAGATCAGATAATAGGGGTGGCACGGTTCGCAGAAAAAAAAAACTGTCCGGTTCTCCACACACGGTCCAGCACGTGCTAGGACTTGGTTCAACTTAAATCTGACAACACATGTGCAATATGGTTTGTTATAAATAACACTTGAAACAAACAGGGTTTGTCTAATGTATGCTTCTGTTGATGGAAGTGCATTCTGGCTTCCAAATCCATTACAACAACAGCGATGAAAGAAAAAAAAAGTGGACAAACCATTCACTCTTGTTCAATGCGAGTGTATGCTGGAAAATAATTTATTCCATCATAACCCGGGTGCTGATGGCACGCGAGCACAGGTGAGACCTGATATCTGCGTTTAAACTAAACTCATGTAAGTGTTTGCCAGTTTAAACATTTAAGAGCCAGAGGACGCGAGCTCACGCGTGCAGTGATTTGTACGTGCACTCATCAGAAGCATGCAAACCCGAGCCTCGAACGCACGCAAATAGTAAGCTCTCTCTGAAGTATTGTGTTTGAATGGAAAAATTCACACAAAAACTATGTCAAAATGCCCGTCTTGGTAAGCAGTGTTGGGGAAAGTTACTTTTAAAAGTAATGCATTACAATATTGCGTTACTCCCTACAAAAGTAACCAATTACGTTACTTAGTTACTTTTTATGGAAAGTAATGCGTTACATCACTTTTGCATTACTTTCGCGTTACTTTTTAAATATGAGCAGGGCTTGATTGTTTGTTTTTAATACAAGAAGTTCTGTTTATAGCAAATGTAAAAGACTTTCACATCAAAAAGTGTAATGAATAAACCTCAGGCTGAAGGAAAAGTAAATTCACGTCTGTGCAGTAGAATGCAGAAAACGAAGATTCAACACTCTTCAGCAATAAAAAACAAAACAACGAAGCACAATTGTTAGTTTATCTAAAGTAATTTTTGCTTATTAGTATGGTTGAACTGCATCATCATAGGTCAGCAGCAAAGACATTGGTTAATAAAATGAGATTAGATACACTTGTGTTGTTTAACATATTTAATTATTGCAGGTTTGCGTCATATTCTGAGTTTGCATTTTACTGTTTTAATTAATTTTGATGAATACTGAATCAGTTTTTTGCGAGAGGGATGAATTAATGCACATTCATATTTAGTCTAGATTAGAACTACAGTAAGAGCATGTTCACACCGCGCACTGTCAGTCAATAAATGGAAAAAAAGTAACTGCCGTTACTTTTTTTTAATTAACTCAGATATTTTCTAGTAAATTAAAAAGTAATGTGTTACTTTACTAGTTACTTGAAAAAAGTAATATTATTGGATAACTCGCGTTACTTGTAATGCGTTACCCCCAACACTGTTGGTAAGTATCCTATAGCAGACATAGCCAGCTGAACGTACAGAATCAGTGCATTCTCTTAAAGTGACAGCACTTTCTTAATATTCATCAAATAGCAACAACAAAGAAATCACTCACTGCTCTTGATTGAATCGCTTTTGTGACTTTAATAAAGATTATTTAATTTATACTGTCAAATATGTAGTGCTGTTTTACATTTGATTACTTTATTCAATTTCTGTACCTAAAAACTAATGAAAAAAATATTCACTGTCTATTTTATTTGTATCTTTTCTCTATTGTATTTATCTGTGCTGTTGCTTGTAGTTAGACAGATTATTGTTATTGTATTTATTTTTATTTGACAGTATAGTTTTTCCACAAACATACCGAACTGTACCGAAACCGTGACTCTAAAAACGTGATACATTCCGAACCGTAAAAAAGTTGAACCGTGCCACCCCTATCAGATAAGCAAACTAAACCAAAGTTCACGTGTATGTGAATATGTAATGTGCAGTTAATAATGTGCTATTTTATGCAACCGAGAACAGGAAAGCTCCTCCTAACAAGAGTCATGAACTTCACTGAACTCTCGCTTATCGAGAAGAGTGTCTTCCTGGAAGAGCGTATGTTTGAGGATGACTGTGCGCTCAGTTCCAGAGAAGTATAGGTGACCCTGACACCCACCTTTCCCACTAGTCCTAATTAAAACTCCCTCAGAGTCAGGCTTATTCGTATGCTTTGCTAAAGATACTGCAGTCTCCTGATAAACACACTCACGCACACCCCCACACACACATCTGTTCTGTAAAGAGCTCTTCAGAGCTTTAGGAAGCAGATAACCACTTCTTTGTCGCTTTTAACGTCTGTTTCCAGTGTGAAGCGGAGAAGGCTTGTTAGGGTGACTGAGCAATGCAACTTTATGTGGTGTGAAGACGTGGAGACAGTGGAGTGTGAATGTGTAACTAATTGTTGTTTGGGAAGGGTGAGAGTTAGTGCATGAACACAAACCCCGGAGGATTTCCTAAAGAATGGTACGTCTGCATAGATCCAAGAGAGGATGTCAAAACCAGCACATACAGGTTACTGTAGTCCTCTGGGAATTGAGTCCCTTTTTAAATTGTTTTGTTTTCGTCACAATTTTTCAACTACAAAGTTCCTTTAGACAGTCATGACACATTCATTCATTTTAGTCCACTTTGTTTGGACTGAAATTGCATGTCATTGTAGATAATACAAATACAATTTCTGTTGACGTCAATGCTCTGCTTTCTCAGAAGAGAAAGACTGCATATTTTAAATGTGTACTGTATCTGCTCAAGGTTTATTTAGACAACATTTAAGAGAACACGATCAAATAAAAGCTCACAAACATGGCGTGAAAGCCACAAAATGTATGTGGCCATGAGGATGGAGTTGGATGTCTTTTTCAAGTCTCACTGAGAAAACAAAAATTGTTGCACAGCACCTCATTTATTTGTGGCTGCTAATGGAAATCGGACCGTGTGGTCTGAATCTGACACTAGAGTGGCTCAGTGTAAACTCCATTTATTGATCACACACCCACTCAAACGGTGTGATGTGATTATGCTTTTCCCTTCAGGATGGCTGTTGGTGGTGTTAGATATTATTCTGCCTGATAAACTAGAATACGATTGGACACCCAGCCGATACAATTTCACTTGCAATAATAAACAATAAAAATACATTTACAATACTAGTTTTACCACATTGGCTCATGTGCAGGATCTGGAGTTTACAGTGTATGCACCAAAGACCGAGCATTGTTTTGTGTTTAGTTAATTAGCTGTCCGTCGATAATAAAATTCCCTTTTTTCTTTCTCTACAGGGGTAACAGAGTTTCTATTCCCATAGCAACGTGTCAACTGCTGATAATGAGTCTCCTGACACAACTCAGATTGTTACTGTGGAAGAACTTTACTCTACGGAGCAGACAGAAGGTACACGCACACAAACACTGTATTTTGGGAAAGCAGGCATGAACCGGTTTGTACACAGCAGCCGTGACCTTATACTTTGCTGTGCATCTCATGTCAGTCATTGCGAAACATATTATTTTTTACTTTTTGGCCTGCTGATCCTGTCATGTCATATTCAAAAGTTGATTCACAGCAGATGCGTGCTTGAGTACCCTTACCAAAAAGTATTATGCTTCAAGTTTATTTTATGAAGTACACTTCAGTAAAGTTCAAGTATATTTTTAATATACTTAATGTAGTAAGTATACAAATATCAGTGTACTAGTAGTATACTTGTAAGTGTACTATTTACTCATTGTGACTAATTTGTCCCACTTTCTAGTATATAAAAGTATACATTTAAGTATAGTATAACCATGTTTACATCAAATATGCATTAAGTATAATGAGTTTACATCAAAATCTTTAGCTTGTACTGCTATACTAAAAGTGAACTTACAGGTATACTGATAGTTTAATAATTAAATACTTGTATGAGCAAGTTTAGTACACTTTGAAGTGTAGTCTAAGTAAACTACTAGTTTAGTAGATTTATACTGCAGGTATACTCGTAAGTTGGCTTTAAGTATACTACAATGTCCCTATTTAGGTATTAATTTTTATATATTTTGTTATATGAATATCTGAACATACAAAATATCCAAAGAAAGAACAGAGTATCTGCTTTAAAAATACATCAACAAAAATAATATTATAGATTCATGTATTTTATTTACAAACACTTGAATATAGGTAAGTTTCATAAATAAATCAAATAATGAAATACAAAACTTTTTGAACAAAAATCTGAAAAAGACCCCAAAACACCCCAAAGCTTGACAGTCATTATTACCTCTTCATTGGTATTCATCACGTTACACTGTTTTATGTCTGATGATCGTTTTAGTATAACAATGCAAACATGGATTCTAGGAGCACAAGTATAGCTCAAATATATTTAGACTTTTTCTAAGTATAAGTCAAGTATACTTACATGTCATTTTACGTTTATATTTCTGAGAAGTACATAAAAGTAGACTAAAAGTATACTTTCCTATTATAGTTTAAAATAAGTATACTTATAGCACACTTGAATAAACTTATGTTTCATAACGCTAGACTTTCTGTATATCCTTGATTTGAGTCTCCGATGTCATTTACAGTAATGAGCATCGCTTATAACGATTAATCAGCCATTCTTACAATTTTATATAAAACATGTATATTTTTAACACTATTTAAAACCTTGTTTCCTCCAAAAATAGGCCAACATGTCATTTAATACATTTTTAGAAACAAATAAATACTAATTAAATATTTATTTTATTATAATGTTATATAAACCATGCATTATGTTACAGAAAACAATAAAGTTACAACTATCCAGAGAGCTGGTTTTACTTGATAAAGACAGTTTTACTCATATTTGGCACCTGTATGTATTTTAATTTGCAGATATTACTACAGATTCTGATACAGATAAACGCACTAAGTAAATTCAGTCAAATGCAATTGTAAAATAAAATATAAAATAAATAAATAAATAAATACATAAATGTACTATTTATAGCACTATTTACAAGCTGATTTTTTCCAAATACTGGGCTCATCTGAAGCTTTGGTGTAATATGAATACTGCATTAAATGTATTATTGTATTATTTGTAAGTAGTACTAATATTATTAGTAGAAATATCCCACTTATTTATTTATTTTATGAATTGTTTTAAGTTTGAAAGTGAGGCTGGGAGACATGGGTAAAATGATAAAAATAGTCCAAATAAAATAATGGTAAACATTTCTAATACAGTTTCAATGTGACCTCCATAAAAAAATACATTGAAATCTGTTCAATCAAGCCCAGGGACATCACGAAACACTCGAATACACAATGTGATCTGCAGTTTTTAGAGAAAGAGGAGGCTCTGGCCGACCTGGAACAGGTGTGCGTAAGAACAAGCAGATTTCATTGGTCTTTAGAGAGTGAAAAACAGTCTCACCTTCACAAAGGCTGCGAGACACACGCGTGCAGAAACAGCAGCACCGCGCTGACTGTCACGTCTCACAGCTCCTCTGGAGAACATGATTGATGAGAACTGTCACCTCCTCAAAGACAGAAACCACAGACTCATACGACGAGAACGAGTGGGATCAAATGCTAATGATTACAGGGTGTGTTCGGTTCATCCGCTACGGTAATGCCAGTAATAAGCATCATAATGCCGGGGGTGGGCTTCGTCAAACTAGTGGTGTGAAACAAGGTTCATTATTAGACAGTAGTAGTGGGCAAACAGAGCATTTAATGCAGAAAATACACCATTCTCCACAAAATAATGATCCATTCACATGATTGATCAGATATATATATTTCCATAGTGATATCATATAAGAGCCATGTCTGGTTCCTAAAAGAACCTTTCAATGAACAGTTCTTAAAACAACCACTTTTACAGAGTGAAGAACATTTTAACGATCTAAAGAACCTTTTTTCCACTTTAAAATAAATGTGTAGAAAAAATATTTATTTACATAGAAATATCAGAATGAGAGTCAAGAGCTGATAAACATCTCAATAATCCACAGTAACCTACACCACTCCAGTCCATCAATTAACATCTGAAGAAGACAAACGCTGCACGTTTGTAAGAAACAAATCCATCATTAAGATGTATTTATTATTTTTACTGGAGGAAGCGTTATTATTGATAGAGGACTCATATTTTGGTCAGAAGCGATGGTTTAACTGCTCAACCGATGGACTGGAGTGGTTTGGATTGCTTTTGGATTATTGTGAGGTTTTTATCAGCTGTTTGGACTCTCAATCTGACGGCACCCATTCACTGCAGAGGATTTCTTGGCAAATTTACAATTGCACTTAAAACCCCTTCATTGACTTACCTCACCATCACAGAATGGACAGGCTGAGTTTTAGTCACTTTTCATTTTATTCACATCTCTTTGGGATCGAGTAAAACTGTAGTTCAGGGTTTTTCTGACGACTGTTGTTACAGCACAACATAACCCGGTCATATTATAACTTATGAATCTTCTGGGAGTGTTTCATTGATCTTCCTCTGGTAGTTGTGGCTGCTGTGACCATAGACTGACAGCTCGCGCAGCTGTGACTCGGACACAAACATGGTGGCGATAAAACCCTGTGATGTCACGTGGAACCTATGAATATATCTATAGAGAGTGAAATGTCTACTTTCAAATAAACCAGTTCAAATGGAAAACAAATATTCTCAGATTATGTAATCCATATGAAACATGCATACATCCGCATCACTACTGTGGAGATGACGAGTAATTGTCGCCGACTTCATCTCTTAAACTGAAAGCAAGGAAAGTACTAGACTAGTTTATCAAGAAATGATTCATGTTAATGCAGCCTCCTTACTGTTTTTCCCTGACACATTCATAATCATTACTTCTGCTGGTGTGCTGTCGCAAACTTTATGCGTGTGCTTGAGCACTTATTAGGCTATGTTGACAATTAAACTCTCATTATGATTTAAATGGTTTATTAATAAATGTGCGATTATTCAACTAATGCTTCAAATGAACGACTACTAGTCGACAAGAAAGATCATTAGTTGAGGGCAGCTCTACTAATCTCCACTCGCATTGTTGTCTCATTGCATTGAGTTTAAACTTCTATTCTTTCTGTCCTGAGTTTTGTTGGTCTGTAACCCTCATGTGGCGAGGACATCATCCCACCGCTGCGGTCTCTATAATGTTGGCGGCTCCTAGAGAAAGAAAAGCAGGTTTTAGTGGCTGGTGTTGAGCCAATTCTTATTTTATTTTTTGCCACAGAACAGCAGCAGAACTGGCATCTTGATAGTGGAAAAAAGGGCAATCAAGGGTTATCTTGAACACAAGAAGGTGTTACAGAATCACTGAGTCTTACAGTAGATGTCAAGAGCAGGTCACCTTACCAGAGAGAGAGAGAGCTTGTCCTCTTCAGTCGGATTCTGGCTGGATTTTCTCTTTTATAACTGGGCTAAATCCTCCAGCAGACTCTAATGGAGAGAGCGAACCTTAGATAAAGACTCACTCTCTCTTTTCCATTTTTTGTCATGCCATATTTCTCTCCTCTATTTTTGCTTCTGAGTCCTTGGACAAAAGAGGAGGACAGGAAAAATATGAAAGGATTATAGCTTTTCCCTTCCTCTTCGAGAAAGATGAGAAAACACACACACACACACACACACACACACACACACACACACACACACACACACACACACATGTTGGTTTTATGGTTTTACGGGACTCTCCATAGGCGTAATGGTTTTATACTGTACAAACTGTATGTGCTATTGCCCTACACCTACCCTACACCTAAACTTAGCCCTCACAGGAGACGCATTTATACTTTCCCCAAAAACACTCTGTATGATTTATAAGCATTTTAAATTATGGGAGACTGAAAATGTCCTCATAAATCACCTTCTCCTTGTAATACCTATGTCATACCCATGTCATTATACAAATTTGTGTCCTCATGAACCACATAGCATGCACACACACATTACACACACACACACACACCGTTATGCACTGTTGCTAGAGCACTGTCTGTGTATGTGTGTGTGTGTGTGTGTGTGTGTGTGTGTGTGTGTGTGTGTGTGTGTGTGTGTGTGTGTGTGTGTGTGTGTGTGTGTGTGTGTGTGTGTGTGTGTGTGTGTGTGTGTGTGTGTGTGTGTGTGTGTGTGTGTGTTTTCAAACCCCTATACAGGAGTGTGATTCAATGATTCAAACTGTGATAATTTGGAACAGATTTGATTTGGTCTAATCAACTGATACAGAGTTTGTAAACCAGACGAATGCAAGCAGCACTTTATTTATATTCTGGGTTAAGTTTGATCCAACCACTAAATATTTCAAATATGTAAATATAGGCCTACTTATTTCAGCAATGCATTCAGCTTGAACCACTTAACTTACAGACTCCATTCAAACTTTCAAACATTCATTAATGGAACGTTCAGCGTTCCAAATGTAACGGGCTGTGATTATGTCATTTGTAATATTTGTGTATTTGCATAGTGAATTGTGATTGTTCTTGTCTTCCAGTGTATATTTACAGACTGTCATCTTGTGTGTTGATTTCTGTGCACAGCTGAAAAATAAGACACATGCTGAGTGTCACCATAATATCAAAGTATTCGGATGCAAAAAGTAATTTAAGCCTAAATTAAAACTTTTAAATTACTTTAAAATGCAACACTTTCATGAAAGCACAGCTGATTATTTTAATAATTACATAGTTTAGCAGAAAAACTGAGATGGGCACAATGAGAATAATATTACATCTACTATTAATATAGCTAGTTCTGCTCCTCGAATCTTATTCAACCATGGTAAAATTGATGAATAATGGATGTAATAATACAGTAGGCTATATCAACACAAAACAAATGACTGCAAACCCAGGTAACAGGGAGCATTCTGGCATGGTTTTCTTAAAGCCATACGAAAAAAGTATTGTAGTAACATTAATAGAACATTTGTTCAACGTTATCTCATATTTAAAGATGTTCTCAAAACGTTAGCACAAAAATATAATTTACACATAAATGAAGGAAAAATTATGACTAAATGATTTACATGCACAGGGTAGGATTCGTGAAAGTGTACGTAAGATAGTAAGTGTGTAGTAAGTGTAAATTAATGTTGTATGCATAAGAATAAAAAACTAAAAGTGAAACTGCAGCTTCATGCTAATGCAAACTAAATATGATCTGTATTCTTCTGACTTACATTCTTTTCACCAAAGGACAGCCAAAAGCATTGCAAGCCTGTGAACATTGTGAAAACAACTGTCTCAAGCAAAATGGATTGACTGCATAAAACCAATCTGTTATAGAAGCTGCATTAAGCAATTATACTTCATGTTACTTCAGTAACTCCTCTGAACTTGTGATATTATTTCACAAGCTCGAATCGTATCGGGAGTAATATTATTAATTGTATATCATTTGCAACAAACTAACAAACATCGTAACATTTGATTAAGCTAACTGAAAACAGTGTTTTTAATACTGATTTGAATAAGTGGTTTAAAAACTTTTTGGGGAATATATTTGAGTGACTCAAAGGAATTGTTTCTTTGAATCGATTTATAAAATATAATCTCCTACACCAGTTTACTAAAATGATTCAGACTTCTAAAGGATATGATTCTAACTTAGAGGAAAATTACTGTGCATAAAGATACATATACACATTCACACAGAGTTTATTTGTAATTCACACACACACACACACACACACACACACACACACACACACACACACACACACACACTATCTGATGTGATCTAGTATTCTCTCTCATTCTGCCTGCAGACTTCTACAGTATAAATAATGGAGCAGACAGAGCACACTTTCCCATTCAGACCTCTGCAAAGTCTTACACAAGACGCTGTCAGACACATGCAGCTGCACTGCTTCAAATCAGCCTCTTTTTTAATTCCCAGACACTGAAACACAGTACGAGTTCATTCTCACCATCATCAGCACTACCAGTGTTTGTTGACTGCTGTGGAGTGCAAAAAACACTGTCACTCACACCAAATGAATCAATATAATCTCAAAAACAACAACCGTAATGTGTTTGTCGAGAAGTCTTGAAGTTCCAGCTCCATCATTCGGTCTGATGCTGTGAGCTGAATCTCAGATTGAGCGGGTCACGAAAAGGCTGTGTAGAGTTATATGTGTTGTGCAAGGTTTGTATTTTGGTTGTGTGTATGTTTTAAGGGCACATACATAATATTATTCTGACTTCATTTCTCACAATTCAGAGTATATATATTTTTTTCTCAGAATTGTTAGTTTTTCTGAACATTTCTCATAATTCCGAGTTAATTCTGTGTTTAGATCTGCTTAACACTCTCAGAACGGTGAGTTTATCATACATAGTTTTTTTTTTTAGTTTATATCTCACAATTTTTAGCTAACTTCTCATAGTTTAAACTTACTTTCTCAGAATTGCAACATGCAATTTTGATTTTATTTCTTTCAATTCCGAGTTTATGCCTCGCAATTTTAAGTAACATTTTTTTTCAACTGATTGCACACATTTTCAATACTTTGCCTCTTTTTTCAAAACTTTACACACAAATCCAAGAATTGCACAAACAGAATACAAAATGCCTCACCTCTCTTGCAAAATGAAGCAATGCGTTCAAAATATCACAAACACATCTCAAAAGCAACATTTGCAAACAACTTGCCAAAATATTCATTCCTGTTAGAGTTTTGTGTGTTACTTAGATAATTATGTGTTCTCTATGTGCAAAAAGTGTTTTATGAAAACTGAGTCAAAGGCAGATAATTAGTGTATGGTTTTGCAGATTTGGTTGCTGTTTGAGTGTCAGCTTTCAGAAACTGTGTGATAAGTATAGATTGTGTGTGTAAGCAGTTGAAAAACGGTAACACGTCACCGTTCAAACTTCTTTTTTCTTTCAGAATTTTAAGTGTATGTTTTGCAATTTGAAATGTATTACACAGAATTGTGAGTTTTGCAAAAATTCAGATTTTATTTCTTGCAGTTAAGAGTTTATTTATCACGATTTTGAGATAAACATTTGAAACACAAACTTGCTTTCTAAGAATTCTGAGTTTATTTCGAGTTTTCATTTCACAGTTTGAACTTTCTTAGAATTGCAGAGAAATGTCTTAGAGTTTATAATCTGCAGTTCTTATTTAATTTCTTACAATTCCAAGTGCAGATTGTATATCGCAATTTTACTTCAACACCTCGAAAAAGATTATATCTTGCAATTCAAACTTTTTTAATGAAATTTTCAAGTTTATAACACGTTTTATTTCTAGCATTTCTGATTTATATCTCAATTTTGAATTTCCTCAGAATTGCGAGGATATAATGCTAAATACTTATTTTAATTCTCACGGTTTATTCAATCTATCTTGTGATTTTGAGCTAACATTTTTCCCTCAAAATTATAGTATAAATATATATAATGTAAATGTGCCGTTCTTATTTTATTTCCAACAATTTTCACTTTTGTTTTAATTTAAGGCCTCAAATTCAAATTTGAACTTTATATATTGCAATTTGAACTTTCTTACTCAAATCTGTGTTTCGTGACACAAAATGTCTATTTCATTTATCATAGTTTTACACAATTGTCAGTTTTTACACATTTAGCAGTTTGAAACTAAATCTATGATTTTGAAATCTTATCTTGCAGTTTTAAGTTGTTTTCCCCCTCATAATTCCTCTGGAATCTACAGATTCTATGTCACACCCATATGAATGCATACAATCACATGTTACATTCACAAAATGATTATTTCTCTCAGACCCTTTCGTCCATGAAATTAGGCAGGTCACCTGGCCCAGACTGGCCATCGGAGGCGCTGGGAAAATCCTAGTGGCTTAGATTTAACCTGCTGCTCTGCTCTTTTCATTTATCTATCTATGTACTTCTTAAAAGTCACAATTACCTTATTTTTTATCTATTTCTTATATTAGAGCTTGCCATATTGCAAAGGTTATTCATCAGACTAACCTATGTATGTTTAGGATCTCATAGTTTTGTTCTAGATGTCAGACACTTTTGATGCTTTTGAGGAGGCTTATATGGTTGTGTTGATGGTTTTGATGTGCAATAGCAGAATCAAAGATGTATAAAAGCACAAGCTCTGCTCAAGACAAGTGAGGTGAAGCTGATGGACGGCAGAAGATGTGAGATGATGAACTGTGTTGTGAAGCTTTTCTCTGTTTCTCTCTCAGGTGCGCTTGCTGGTGGAGTTGATTTGGCCTCTGTTCCTTTTCTTCATTCTCGTGGCGGTCAGATCCACCAATAATCCAGTTTATAAAAGCCAGTGTGAGTATTTCTATGAATGTGAACATGAACCACCATTTCATGATTACCTGTGAGAAACTTTCTTTGAGCCACAATTGACAGGTTTGTGCACATTTTGTGAAGAACAGCAACTTGGACTGAAAGAAAACTCCAGGAATCATAAAATACTTTAAAAAAGTACTGGTTACACTAATGCACATAATTTACTTTTCATTTTGTAACATTATAACTAAATAAGCTTCCTCTGTTTGTCATAAAGTGAAAAAGCATAATAAGATAAGATAATCTATTCTAGTGATGCACCAAAATATATATACATATTTTTTCACTGAAACTGAAATTAAATTCAGATTAGCCAAAAAAACAGAACTGAAAGAGGTTTATTTAAAAATCACTTGTATTAAAAAAATCACAGCTCAAATACAAGTTTTGAGAAAAAAAGTCATAGAAGCATTTAAATGTCACATAATGCAGTTTCCTTTCAGACTGTCACTCCGAGTCACGTCAGATGACCGACGATATTGGGATCTCGCCAGAGAGACCAATCCACTTCGAGTGTAACTAAATGAGCCAATGGACATTGGCATGCGGTAATTCGCATCCAGCTGCCGCTGGTGACAGCGTGTGTATAAGAGGCAGCAGGTGCACCAGGTGCAGGACAGTCACAATTGCTGCCTCACGTGCCTGGGCATTCAACACGCTGAGGAAGCTTTCGTGGATGGTTCATGTTCTTCTTGTGGGCTTGTGTCGGGCCACTTTGGGGTACACAGGGCCCCTCTCGGTGGAGCAGTCTGTGGCCATGCAACTGTGTCCAACAGCCGCTCCCACTCTGTGGGGTGTCTCCCCTCGGGCCTGTTTGTACTCGTCAGGTCTAACTGGCAGTGCTTATAGAGCCTGTGGGGAGGCGGCTTCTGCCCTCCGCGCCATGGCGTTACTGCAGGTCCACCAGACCAAAGCCCTGAAGGACCTGCACAAGGGTAGTCACGACCTGGCGGTTCTACATGAACTGCGTGCTGCGACGGACCTCGCGCTTCGAGCAACGAAGGTAACCGCACAGTCTCTGGGTCGTGCGATGTCCACGCTAGTGGTCCAGGAGCGCCATTTCTAGCTGTGTCTCACTGACATGGAGTAGGAGAATGTACAGTTCCTGAATGCTCCCGTGTCACAGACCGAACTCTTCGGCAACGCTGTCGAGAGATTTGCCAAGCAGTTTTTGGTAGCACAGAGGCAGACTGAGGCGATCAGACACATCATGCACCGGAGGAAACCTGCTGCTTCCTACCCGGCTGCACCCCCCTGCGTCTGCCTCCGCTCCCACGCTGCCGCAGAAGCCTTTGTTTTGTTTGGTACCCAAAACATCAGTAAGGAGCAGTTTCTCAGTCTCTGGGTCTCAAAAGGAGGATAGTGGTGAACCGTACATCACAGGATAGCTTCCCTCCTCCTCTCTCGCCTGTAGGCAGCAGTGGGTTTCCCAAGAGCACTCCTCCTAACATTCGTGGAACCATATAAGGGCTGTAGCACTTGAGTCCCTGCTTCAAGTCATCACACGCCGGGCTGTCACAAGCCTCTAGCCGGGTTCCTGTATTCCTCCCGCACAAGGAGGAATCAGATGAGTGTTACGCTGTGTACCCAGATCCCGCCCCCTACCGTCACAGGCAAGGCCGTCACAGGCCCGGGCTGGGTCCCTGTGTTCCACCTTGCTGCCCATCCTCGGGTAGGTTGGTGGTCCTGTTGGTCCCGCTGGCACGGTCTATCTGAGCCTGGTAAAACTAGCGCTCCCCAGTCCGTCTCGGTGGCTCCTGCAGACCATCAGACTCGGCTATGCGATTCAGTTCACCTGGTGTTCCCCCAGGTTCAAGAGCATCCGATTCAATCAAGGTGACCTATGCCCCTGAAATTGCAGTCCTGGGAGGAAGAAGCATCTGAGGTCGCTTCCTGCCATCCACATCCCAGGAGTGTTCAATCAGGCGGCCAACGAGCTGTCTCGAGCAGCACTTCCTGGGGAGTGGAGACTCTATCTCCAGGCAGTCCAGCTGATTGGAGTCAGTTCGGAGTGACTCAGGTATACCTGTTTTCATCTCCAGAAACCCGCCCATTACCAGTGGTTCCCTACTCCCTATCCGAGGCACGCTCGGCACGGATGTACTGGCACACAGCTGGCCCCAGGACCTGCGCAAACATGCATTCCCCCAGTGAGCCTACTAGCACAGACATTGTGCAAGATCAGGGAGGACTTGGAGTAGGTCCTGTTAGTGGCACCATATTGGCCCAGCAGGACCTGGTTCCCGGGAACTCATGCTCCTCACGACAGCCCCTCCCTGGCCAATTCCTCTGAGGAAGGATCTGCTTTCTCAGAGACGGGGCACCCTCTGGCACCCGAGCCCTGGATGGGATGCGGAGGTTCTAGGTGACCTACCCCAGGAGGTAGCTCTTACTATCGCTTCACCACGAGCACCGTCCACAAGACGGACCTATGCGCTGAAGTAGAACCTGTTCTTCGAATGGTGTTCCTCTCACCATTAGGAACCCCAGAGATGTTCGATCAGAGCCGTGCTGTCCTTCCTGCACCATATTTTGGAGCGTAGGCTGCCCCCTCCACCCTTAAATGTTTATTTGGCTGCTATTCCTCCCACCACGACCCCATAGAGGGAAAATCAGTAGGGAAGCACGATCTGGTCGTCAGGTTTCTCAAGGGAGCCAGGAGGTTAAATCCACCTAGGCCTTCCTCCCTACCCTCTTGGGGTTTTGTATTGGTGCTAAGAGCCCTACAGACTGTCCCCTTTGAACCTTTGCAGTCAGTCGAGTTGAAGTTTCTCTCTTTGAAAACCCTACTCCTGACTGCATTGGCCTCGATCAAGAGGTTGGGGGACCTGCAGGCATTTTCGGTCGATGAATCATGCCTTGAGTTTGGGCCAGCTGACTACAGTGCAATGCTATATAAGTCTGCCTTATAGGAAGGATCAGGAGGCCTACACAAGGTGCTGGAAGGGACAGCTCCTGTGGCGCTTTGGTAGGGATCCCAATTTTATCAGTCATCCGACATGACTCAGAGTGATCGACTGAAAGGGAATGTCTCGGTTGCGTATGTAACCCTCGTTCCCTGAAGGATCGGGAACGGAGACGTCACATCCTATCGCCACAGTTGCTGTACCTCCACTGAGCTGCCGGGTCACCGGCTCGGTGATCCGGTGAATTAATGCGGTGCATTAATGCGGTAATGATCTCGGTGAATTAATGCGGTGCATCTGCTGCCTCTTATACTCACGCTGTAATCAGCGGCAGCTGGATACGAATTACCACATGACAATGTTCATTGGCTCATTTAGTTACTCTCGAAGTGGAAAGGTCTCTCTGGCGAGATCGTAATTTCGTCAGTCATCCGACGTGACGTCTCCGTTCCCTCCTTCAGGGAACAAGGGTTACATACGAAACCAAGACAATTTCCTGTCAATGTTTTAATTATATGTTTCTACTCCAATTTATTGCTAAAAATACAAAAAATGTAATAATAATTTATAAAATAACAAATGTATGTGGTGACTGTAATAACTTGTTTACATTACAGATTTAAGTATTTAATGTTTATTTTATTTAAATTATTAAGTATTTAATTTTTATTTAATTTATAGTATTTAATATTGTAATACATTAAAGAGCGCCAGATTTATCGTTTTTTTTATAAAATAAATTAATATTTTAACACATTTTTGTTTCCAAAAATGTAAAGCAGCATTACTAAATAACTTGAACAACATATACAGTATGTATATATAATTATAAGTAGGATTCATAAGCTACAAACAGCAATTGTGAATGATTGCTTCCTCTCCTCTCAGGCCATTACCCCAATAAGCCCCTCCCATCGGCGGGTGTGTTGCCATGGGTACAGGGCATGCTGTGTAACATTCAGAACCCGTGTGTCAGTTTCCCTACACCTGGTGAAGCACCTGGACAGGTGAACAACTTCGAAAACTCCACGTGAGTGTCACACCAACACTGTTCACATCCATCATGATGCATTGTGTTAGTTAGCATAAATATATGGACACAATACATCTCCAAATTAATGTAGACCCAGCATATAGGAAGCATGATAATTGAATTAGAATAGCTAAACTGATTAATCATTGTTTAAATGTTATTGTCTTAATTTATTAAATCATATTTAAAATTTGATGTAAACTTCAGTAAATAATATTCAATATTAATTTAAATAGGTTTAATATTATAATAAATATATTTACAAATTCCACTTCCCACCGGTACCCTGGGGCCTCAACGCCAGTGCACCAGCTCCCCCGTATGCGGTAGCATTGTTACCATTTGCTATTTGTCATGGGTACATCGGTTTCTTGCCTAATTTCCCTGGTTACCCAGTTCTTGCCACCTTGGCGGGATGACCACCCTCCTCCTTGCTCAGGCCTAATTAGGCACTCGCGGGGGGCGAGTGCCTAATTAGAGCTTGGGACCAGTAGAGCGGAGTGTGTGCCACTGAAAATCATCCGCTTTCTCCAGCAGTCTTATAATGGCTCTACAAGCTGCGTTAGATTCAAGAACGACACGTCTGAAGAATTCCCCATCCGCACTGGGTCCGCCAAGGAGATGTTGCCTCCCCGAACTTGTTCAATGCAGTGATAGACTCGATCATGAGGAGAGCTTTTAAGAACAAGTAAGGAGCCAAATGTGGCATTGATGGTTACGCACCCGACCTGGCATTTGCAGATACTGGCTGACATGGATGCAGAGGCTAATGACAACTTAAATTACATCTCTAGATTTGCTGATCCATTCAGCCTGGAGTTCAGCGTTGAAAAAACCAAGGTGATCACCACTGATGGATCGCAGGCAAACATTTTCCTTGAGGGGATTAAAATCGAAACAAGTGCAAGATTTTAAGTGCTTTGGATCTATGGTTCAGGAGAAGAAGATTGCAGCAGTTGCACAGGTCATAATTATGTTACCTTACCTATGTACTTACATAAAAAATATGTACAGTGTACTTATTGTGTTTATATTGTATTGCAAAACACTTCTGCTGCCATTGAGGTGGGATACGGGTGAGGTTAGGGACAGATTTGGTGGTATGGGTAGGTTTAAAGGTGGGTTAATTTGTAAGGGATGGGTCAACATTGTAATTATTAATGCAATTACATAAATGAATTACGGATGTAATTACATATATATATATATATATAAGTATAATGTAAAAACATGTATGCACACAACAAGTGCATTGTACCAAATTATTAATTTAAACGTACATACATAGTAGTTAAGGCCGCTTAATATAAAGTGGGACCGTTGCAAAAGTTCAGCCGAATCAGCCACGCAGCAGCAGTGTTTGCATCGCTTAAGTGGTGCTTGTGGAAGAAGGCCGATAACACGATCACGACCAAGATGTGCCTTTTCCGGTCTCTAATCATTCTGATCCTACTATATGGATCGGAGACTTAGACCCTTCTGGAGATGGAAATCAACAAACTAGAGACCTTTCAAATACAATGCCTTAGGTAAATCTAGTGCGCATCCCGGCTTGACTGGCTCTGAAATGAAACTGTAAGTCAACAATGCGACAACAAGCCCACGATCGAAGAAGCGATACAGAAAAGACGCTTACAGTGGTTTGAGCATGTGCCGAATGGACATTTCTCGACTGCCATACAAACTACTTTGGTGCCAACGACCACCAATGTCGTGAAACAAGTCAAATACAGCCTTCATAATCGTCATACACAGACGTAGATGCCAAAACTCTAACCACCGATCCATTAGCATGGAGTCAAGTCACTGGGAGGCCTTCGGTACCTACAGCAGCGTATGAGTGAAGAAGTTGTCTTCGGCACAACACCAGCTAAGGATAGGAAGGATTTACACATTGAATCTCTAAATAAATATGGAAGCATAATAACTGAATTAAAATCCTTCTATTGCTGTATTTATATATTTAAATGTCTTTATAAATGCTTCAATATTTTTGTTAAATAATTTATTAAATGGTAAATTAAATTATATGTAAACATTAATAGTAATTTAAATAATATGTTTAATAATTTGTTTAATAATATAATTCATTTTCATTTATACAATGAATCTCCAAAGGAATGTAGACCCAACTTATTTGTAAAATAATTAGTAAAATAATTTATTTAAAATATATAATTGAATTTATTTAATATTAACAATTTATAACAGTATATAAATACATTTAATCAAAAGTTTAAATTGCCCGATATATATACACACACACACACACACACACACACACACAAACACTATACATACATATATATATATATATATATATATATATATACAATTAAATAATACATAATATATAAATATAATTTAACAATATATTAAATAGTACATTTAATTTAAATTTGAATGTAATTTATTAAACATTAAAATAGTAATTATTATGTAGTGGCACATTTTTTTTTGTGGCAACTTGAAGCTGATCTTTGTTTAGCATTCATCTCTAAATCCTCTATTTATGTCTATTCGTTTGTTTGTTTCTGATGTTGATTTAGAATCACAAAGATTTTGGTTGAAGTTCAGTCGCTCCTGGCAGATCCTGCTCTCTTCAGCAGCATCAAACTGATCTCTGAGGATATCGGCCAGTGGACGTCTGTCCTGCAGAATGCAAACCCAGCCGCAGGTGAATGTCTGGCTTTACTTTTCAAAACGTGCTGATGTTTAACATGACATTTCAGAGTATTCGACTGCTGATCTGGTTTTACTGGTTACTGGTCGTGTTGGAGGACCAACTAGACCAGCTCAAATCATCACAGACCAGCTTAGGCTGATTTAAGCTGTTTTTTAGCCAGATCATCTCATCGCGTTTAGGTAGGACTGCTGTTATAAACGCTTCAGAGATCCCAGTTTGGCTGTTTTCATCAAATCCATCAACGTATAAAATAATCGGCAGCATTATGACTCTCATGTGTTGTGAGTAATCAAACGTGGGCTCTTGAGAGTCATTATTAGATCATCAACATCACCATCATCAACTTTCATAATGTCTTTAAAATAGAAATAAAAATAGAGGCAAATGAGTCAGCTGTTGACTTGCAGTGAGAGTTTAAATCAATACAATTCATTTGCATCAGATGCACATTTCAAGTAAAAAATATGCCATTGAACTATTAAAATAAAAAATAAATTTAAATGTTATTTAAATTACTATTTTAGCATACTTTATTAAAAGATGTTTATATGCAGATATTCAATATATTTATTCTAATTAAATAGTAATGCTAAAATTATTTAGATAAGTAGCATATTTTTTTAAATCATAGAAGTTCAGCTATTATTTTACTTTATAAATATAATTTTGCTAAATTTATCTTAAAAACTTTTAGTAAACTTTCTTTCATTATCCAGACACATTATTTTGTTTTTGTTCAAATTTAAATACCAAATATCTTCATCAGGCTTTTGAGCCTATCATATATATATATATATATATATATATATATAGAGAGAGAGAGAGAGAGAGAGAGAGAGAGAGAGAGACAGAGAGAGAGAGAGAGAGAGAGAGACAGAGAGAGAGAGAGAGAGAGAGAGAGAGAGAGAGAGAGAGAGAGAGGTGTGCACACACTGTGAAAGCAAGATCTCACGCTCGGGCGGCAGTACCAGCTGGTCTCAGAAACTAAATAAGGTTCGGACGCTTTTTTGAAGGGAAAAAAGTCTCTAAAGGTGTCTGCAATGTTACTAAGTTGGCAACACTGTGCATCTCCATTTCTCCAACTACGGTTGGGCCACGGGTCAAACAGAAAATACGCACTGCGTTAATCACGCGTTAATACAATTAGTGCCGTTAAAATACATTTGTGTGGGCTTTTATTGTGGCCAGCCTAAGGCACACCTTTGCAATAATCATGCTGTCTAATCATCTTGATATGTCACACCTGTGAGGTGGATGGATTATCTCAACAAAGGAGAAGTGCTCACTAACACAGATTTAGACAGATTTGTGAACAATATTTGAGAGAAATAGGCCTTTTGTGTACATTGAAAAAGTCTTAGATCTTTGAGTTTAGCTCATGAAAAATGGGGGAAAAAACAAAAGTGTTTTGTTCAGTATATATAATAACCAAGCATCTGTTTTTATTTATTGTAATTTATTTTTATTTATTCATTTGTATTTGTTAATTTGTTTTTGCACTTTAGACCATATGTTTTAGAAAAAATATTAAAAATATACAACATATGTCATCTTATCATAATTAAATCAATACAATTGTATATTTATCAGATAAGTTTCAAGTATATGACCAAATTGAATATTTAAAATAAAAAATAAATTTAAATGTTATTTAAATTATATTTTTATTTATTTGATGTTTATATAGATATTCAATATATTTATTCATAAATAGTAATGAATAAAATTATTTAGATAAGTAGCATATTGTTGTTAAATCATCAATCAGCTATTATTTTACTTTATAAATATAATTTTGCTAAATTTATCTTAAAAACTTTTAGTAAACTTTCTTTCATTATCCAGCAGCATTATTTTGTTTTGTTCAAATTTAAATACCAAATATCTTCATCAGGCTTTTGAGCCTATCATATATATATATATATATATTCAATATAGAGAGAGAGAGTGTGTGTGTGTGTGTGTGTGTGTGTGACCTGCCTGGCTCTGGTTGGAGAGGATTGTTGAGATGACAACAGAGATTCAGAGTGTAATGACGCGCCCTCGTTAATCAGTGCCGCTGTCTGATATCCTTGCTGCTAATTATCATGGCTCTATGTGTATTATGCATTGATGTGCATTACAGCATCTCTCTCTCTAGAGCTCCGTCAGACCTCCATCAGCCTCCACGTGCAAACACACGCGCTTTTATTCGCCTAATTGGCTTTCATGGTCTTTGTGCGAGTGTGGGAGGAATTCTCGGTTACATGAGGACAAAACAGCATGTTGCATTATAGTTAAATGAGTCTTTAACGGGCTAACACATGTTTAATAAGCCACATCCACTCCTCCCATCATGACCTCAGCTTACCCAGATCCGCCCGCCGTCCACAGGACAGAACAACGAGAATCTGGTTTCATTTTTTCTACTTAATTTTGTTTTAAATATTTGTTTTTATTTATTTTTGTGTTTACTTATGCATTTTTATTTACATATATTTATTCATTTTTATTTTTGTTCTGTTTAGACTACTAAAAATGAATAAGTAAACACAACTGTAGGTTTGTCATTTTTTTGTTTTTATGTATACATTTTATTTTGGATCCATGCATTTTTATGTATTTTTATTTTATATTTTTATTGTGTTCATTTTTTGTTGATTGGACAAAAATATTTTAGAAAAAAAATATGAAACAGCATTGTATAAAACATATTATTTTTTATTTGTTTTACTTGTATTTGTATTTATTTTTATGTTTTAATTATTAAATAATTTATGCATTTTTATTTACATGTTTTTAATAATGATTAGATAGATAGATAGATAGATAGATAGATAGATAGATAGATATAGATAGATGATATAGACAGACAGACTGTATAGATATTTGTATTTATTTAGGTCTGTCTCTCTGTCACTCTATCTCTCTATCTCTCTACACTTATGGGATGTGATAAATTGTATATTTTCTGTCTGTCTGAATAAAGCCTGCTGAACTAAGAGCAGTGTGTTAATATCTCTCTCAGGTCAGTCGATTCCGCTTCGCAGTTTGCTGAAAACCAACGAGACGTTTTCTGAATATCTGACGAACAGCCTTTCGGTGCCAAACACAACCGCTGTGAGCCTGATGAGGGCGAGAGTTCGGCTCAGTCAGGTACGTCATCCGCAGAGAGTGCAGACTGGAGGAGACCCAGCTTCTCTTGATGAAAGCCCATCCGAGAGGCCAGACGCTCACTGACTCCCCCAAACCAGCTTAACTCCAAACACAAAGCTCTGAAGCTATAAAGACGCTCACTGACTCCACCCAAACCAGCTTAACTCCAAACACAAAGCTCTGAAGCTATAAAGACGCTCACTGACTCCACCCAAACCAGCTTAACTCCAAACACAAAGCTCTGAAGCTATAAAGACGCTCACTGACTCCACCCAAACCAGCTTAACTCCAAACACAAAGCTCTGAAGCTATAAACACGCTCACTGACTCCACCCAAACCAGCTTAACTCCAAACACAAAGCTCTGAAGCTATAAAGACGCTCACTGACTCCACCCAAACCAGCTCAACTCCAAACACAAAGCTCTGAAGCTATAAAGACGCTCACTGACTCCACCCAAACCAGCTTAACTCCAAACACAAAGCTCTGAAGCTATAAAGACGCCACTGACTCCACCCAAACCAGCTTAACTCCAAACACAAAGCTCTGAAGCTATAAAGACGCTCACTGACTCCACCCAAACCAGCTCAACTCCAAACACAAAGCTCTGAAGCTATAAAGACGCTCACTGACTCCACCCAAACCAGCTTAACTCCAAACACAAAGCTCTGAAGCTATAAAGACGCTCACTGACTCCACCCAAACCAGCTTAACTCCAAACACAAAGCTCTGAAGCTATAAAGACGCTCACTGACTCCACCCAAACCAGCTCAACTCCAAACACAAAGCTCTGAAGCTATAAACGCTCACTGACTCCACCCAAACCAGCTCAACTCCAAACACAAAGCTCTGAAGCTATAAACACGCTCACTGACTCCACCCAAACCAGCTAACTCCAAACACAAAGCTCTGAAGCTATAAAGACGCTCACTGACTCCACCCAAACCAGCTTAACTCCAAACACAAAGCTCTGAAGCTATAAAGACGCTCACTGACTCCACCCAAACCAGCTTAACTCCAAACACAAAGCTCTGAAGCTATAAAGACGCTCACTGACTCCACCCAAACCAGCTCAACTCCAAACACAAAGCTCTGAAGCTATAAAGACGCTCACTGACTCACCCAAACCAGCTTAACTCCAAACACAAAGCTCTGAAGCTATAAAGACGCTCACTGACTCCCCAAAACACAAAGCTCTGAAGCTATAAAGGCGCTCACTGACTCCACCCAAACCAGCTTAACTCCAAACACAAAGCTCTGAAGCTATAAAGACGCTCACTGACTCCACCCAAACCAGCTTAACTCCAAACACAAAGCTCTGAAGCTATAAAGACGCTCACTGACTCCACCCAAACCAGCTTAACTCCAAACACAAAGCTCTGAAGCTATAAAGACGCTCACTGACCCAAACCAGCTTAACTCCAAACACAAATCTCTGAAGCTTTAAAGACGCTCACTGACTCCACCCAAACCAACTTAACTCCAAACACAAAGCTCTGAAGCTATAAAGACGCTCACTGACTCCATCCAAACCAGCTTAACTCCAAACACAAAGCTCTGAAGCTATAAAGACGCTCACTGACTCCACCCAAACCAGCTCAACTCCAAACACAAAGCTCTGAAGCTATAAAGACACTCACTGACTCCACCCAAACCAGCTTAACTCCAAACACAAAGCTCTGAAGCTATAAAGACGCTCACTGACTCCCCAAACCAGCTTAACTCCAAACACAAAGCTCTGAAGCTATAACAATGTTAATGTGAACGCATGTGTTAAGAACCAGATACGTTTCAACATCAAATCAATCAATTAAAAATGTATTTTTAGAGCCCAGTTAAATCAGTTTTATTTGTGTGTTTTCTGTTTTAATTTCTCTGGATTAGACTAATGGTTTCATAAAATTTTAATAATCAAAAAGCATGTATGAGCAATTTAATTCATAACACTTGAATGATTTAATAATAAAATGTTTTATATAATAAGGCTCTATGAAATATTTAACTTTTTTCAAAACCTATTTTTAATGTAAAAAACTTTTTTTAATAAAAAAAAATGTTTAAAGTCTTTTTTAATGTAATTAATTAAAAATAAATAATTAATTTAATTACCATATAAACCCCAGTGGAATTAATGGAATTTAAATAAATTCCTTTGAATGTATATCCAACGATTTCTCAAAAACAGGCCAAATTTATGGAACCAGCATATTTATTTATTTAAAAAAAAACTACATTTTTACAAATAATATTCAATACAAATGTATTATCAAAAATGGTGGTTATCAAAAGAAGGCATAACACATTAACAGTTTAATGTTTCTTTTAAATTGTAATTGAATGAAAATTTTACATAGTTAAACTGAACTTTTTTAATATTTATCCTATTGTAGTAAGTGCAATTATTTAATATAAATAACACATAAGGCTTTAAATAATGGTTATTTGACCATTTCAGATACTAACCAAATAAGCAGGTTTCAGCATGGATCATTAAGGATTACAAATTAACAGATTTATATATTTCACAGTTGAAACCTAGTGTTCACTATGGAAATAAAAAATGCCCCTTCATGACAAAATCAACTTTGACCTTTGATTTTACAGCAACTGGCAATATTATTGATCTCTTAAAGGGATACTCCACCCCAAAATTAAAATTGTGTCATTTTTCACTTACCCCCATGTCGTTCCAAACCCATAAAAGCTTTGTTCGTCTTCGGAATACATTTTAAGATATGTTGGATAAAATTGCAAAATGCGTACACGCTTCTGTATCAGCCGGGCCACAAGGGTGCGCTTTTTGTATTTAAATCAGAGCGTAAAACGATGCATAAGACGCATCCTTGTGTTGCGGCTGATACAGAAGCGTGTACGCATTTTGCATCCAAAATAGCGCTACACTGACACAGAGGAGACGTTATGGGTCTAAAAGTATGGGTACAAAAAGTATTCTCGTCGCTTCATAAGTGTAAGATTGAACCACTGATGGCAAATGGAGTTTTCTGGCGATGCTTTTCATACTTTTCTGGACCTTGACAGTGTAATTTACTTGTCAGTCAATTGGACAGTCACAAGCCTCCCGGTTTTCATCCAAAATATGTAAAATTTTGTTTCCGAAGATGAACAAATCTTTTGTGGGTTCGGAACGACATGGGGGTAAGTGAAAAAGGACAAAATTATAATTTTGGGGTGGAGTAACCCTTTAAATGTGATATTAAGTGTAATATGTGTGTTGTTGTGCTCAGCTGCCTGCGCTGTCGACTGACGGAGATCTGCGCTCTGTTCTCTGCGGCCCATCCATCGATGGCATCCTGGAGTTTAATTCAGCCAATCAGAAAGTAGAGTTTCAGAACATCACATGCACCCTGACAGCCAATCAGCTTCTTCAGGCCAGACGAGAGTTCATGCAGAATCTGGACAACATGAAGCTCCTGAATGCAGTGAGTGGCGCTATATTTTATTTCTACTAGTGGCTGTTTTGTGATTGCATTCACATAAATGTATGGCAAAGTTATACAAATTTTAAATTTGTCTTATTTTTCAAATAAATAAATAAAATACTAATAATAGAAGCATCATAAAAAATTGATTCAAAATGATGAAAAATGTTCATGAAATGTTATTTGATCTTTTGACATGATAGATCATTATACTATAAATAAACAATGTAAGGTTCAGACCTCAAACATCCCTCATCACTTCAAAAAGAGCATTTGTTGAAATCAAGCTAAACCAATTTTGTGACGTCACACTGTCGTAGACATTTGCTTTGATACCTAGGAACGTAACCCAATCATTTTTTGTATAATTTGTCTGCGTAAAAACATTATTAACATTATAACCTGAAAGCAAATTAAAATAATAAAAAATTAAAAAATATTAAAAAATAAAGTGCAATATAAATATATAAGCAAATAAAAAATTGTGTTACCTCTTTACTGTAAATGTCCTTTAGTTCTCTTACAATTAAGAAACGTCAAGAAGCATCAATGTGAATTTCTTTTACAGTATTGATGAGAAATGATATTTAAATATATTATTGAATTTAATTTATAAGAACATATAACCTGATAATTACCAATATTAACCTCATTGGAATTAATGTCATTTACTTAAATTCCTTGATTTTATAACTCATCACTCAAAAACAGGACATATTTATGAAACCTGCATATTTATAAAAAACATCAACATTGGAACAAATACATACATATATATATAAAAAATAATCCTTGCATAAAGTTTCAGATGACAATAATGATAAAGTAGCACGCAGACGTGAGTGATTTGAGCAGTGAAAATGCTGTGAAGTCGCTCCTCTTCACCTCTGTCTCGTACACGTGCTCGAGAACGAGGAGCATGCAGCACACAAAGCTCCTGGTCGATCTTACAGTCGAAGCTCTGCAGCTGTATGGGACTGAATGGAGCGTCCTCGAGGGAGCAGCGGGTGTCTACGGGTCTGGCAGGGACAGGGGTGTGTGTTTTGCTCTCTGAGCTCAGTGCAGGACTGTATACAGTGTGAAGACTGGAGATCCTTCATCAGTCATTCATCAGACAAGCTCATGTTCACGAGTAGCTCTCATGCAGTTCACATAAGATTCTTTTTTTTAATAAGAGTGTGTGTGTGTGTGTGTGTGTGTGTGTGTGTGTGCGATTCACCCCTGTTGTGATGCAGTGCGATCTGATTCAATGCAATATGATGCAATGGAGATCACTTTTCATAAAATGAAGATTCCCCGATTTGCTTGGTGCATTGGCATAAAAAGTTAAAGATGGTCAGTTTAAACATTGTGCATCAGATACAAATTGTCATTTATATCGTGATGCATCATTTCTAACATATTTGCATCAGTAAAAAACAATGTATTTATATTTAATTACTAGTGGATGTGCTGTACTTTTATTATTTAGATGGTGACCAATAACCTGTGACCAGTATTTTATATGTAGATTAATTTCTCCTCACGAAACCATGTCTCAAGCGTTCTCTCCTCACCTCTACGCATGAATACGACGCATCACGACAACACTACAGAGACCTGAGGAAAAGCTGGGAATCGGCCCATCCCTAGTGTGTATGTATATCATTTTAGATTGTAATGTTCTGCTATCTGTTCTGCAAACTATAAAAGGTTACAGCTGTCATAAAATCAGGTTACCGTGTTAAATTAGCTTTTTGGAAGCAAATCATTTGACAAGGAGTAAGACTAACTAAAATAATCCTGGCCCATTTGGTTAACTTGTTTTATGAAGCAGGCCTTGAGGCATTAATTGTGATCTCTCCATTGCATCATATTGCATCGAATCAAATCGCACTGCATCATAACAGGGGTGAATCAAATCACACTGCATCGTAACAGGGGTGAATCGAATCGCACTGTATCGTAACAGGGGTGAATTGTATAGCACTGCATCGTAACAGGGTTGGATCGAATCACACTGCATCGTAACAGGGGTGAATCGAATCACACTACATCGTAAGACGGGTGAATCGTATAGCACCGCATCGTAACATGGCTCAAATGTATCGCACTGCATCGTAACAGGGCTGAATTGTATGGCACTGCATCGAAACAGGAGTGAATTGTATCGCACTGCATCGTAACAGGGTGAATTGTATCGCACTGCATCGTAACAGGGCTGAAATGTATCGCACTGCATCGAAACAGGGGTGAATTGTATCGCACTGCATCGTAACAGGAGTGAATTGTATCGCACTGTATCGTAACAGGGCTGAAATGTATGGCACTGCATCGTAACAGGGGTGAATTGTCGCACTGCATCGTAACAGGGGTGAATTGTATCGCACTGCATCGTAACAGGAGTGAATTGTATCGCACTGCATCGTAACAGGGCTGAAATGTATGGCACTGCATCGTAACAGGGCTGAAATGTATAGCACTGCATCGAAACAGGGGTGAATCGTATTGCACTGCATCACAACAGGAGTTAATCATATCACACTATATCGTAACAGGGGTGAATCATATCACACTATATCGTAACAGGGGTGAATCATATCACACTATATCGTAACAGGGGTGAATGGAATCGCACTGAATCGTAACGGGGTGAATCGTATCGCATCGGATCGCTAGCTGCTTCATATGTATCTTTATATTGTATCGTTGGCTATGCATCAAAATGCGTATCGTATCATGTCATGATATTCACATCCATTATACACACAAACACAACACACTTTTTTATCAAATTTTCACCAAATTATTTTTTTCTGGATTCTTTTATTTTCCCGGTTTAACTTTTCTAGATTTATCCTAGAGTATGCTTTAACGGTTAAATTTAATTTTAATCATCAAAAAGCTTTTCTAACAAATTGTAATTATCGTTAATTACATCTAAACAATTATATTAAAAATTACAAAATTATATATTTATATTATCGCACAACAAATATTGTAAACAGAAATTTAAATGTGCATGCTTGATGTGAGAACCAATGATAATTGTTTTCATGAATCAAGCACACGTTTCTACTCCAATTATGACTTTCTTCAGATTAATGTCTGGCTTCAAAAGTTTACTATCGAATCCGAGAAGCATGATGAGGTAGCAAAGTTGTGTTTCCCCCCCAAAAAAGTGTATTCATTCTTCTCTCTGCTTTGATAGAGCATATTAGCTGAATGAACAAGATTTAATGCAAATAATTCAGTGACGAGAATGTAAATACAATTAATATTTCTGTGGGAATGATTGTTTTATTTAATTAAATGTTACAAATCTCAAGAAAAGTGTTTAAATAACCATTGTATGTTAAATAAATTGTAATTTATGTTTAGTGATGTTCTTACCAGGTAGTGGATATTATATCATTATACTACACATTGAGTAGGGATTAAGATTTATAATTACATGATTTGCTCATTAATTAATGTAATTAGTCACAAATAATTGTTTTTCAGTATTTGCTGAAAAAAAAAAAACTCTAAATGCCCCAAATAAACAATTAAAAGTTTAAGGATCTTTTTAGACCAGGAACTTTGATCCTGGAGGGCCACTAATTATTTTATTTTTTTGACACACAAACATGTTTCTGAGTTAGGAAAGGCAGTATACAATGCTTACAGCTGCCCTTGGCCTTTTCCTACACGTTCAACCATTACTTCTCATATTGATGACATTTATCAGCCGCTCTCATCCTGAAGCGCTTCGGCATCGCTGTGGCTTACCGGATGTGAAGCTGAAGCATAAATGTTCTCCAGACTGAATGAAGAAAAAGCCATTTGCAGTGTAATCCCTGTGCAGATAAATACACACACACACACACACACACACACACACACACACACACACACACACACACACACACACACACACACACACACACACACACACACACACACACACACACACACACACACACACACACACACACACACACACACACACACACGTCTGAACCTGGCTTTCCCTCTAAAGTAATGCTATTGAGTGTGTGAAGGTCACAGCGATAGACACAGAGATAGCGGTGCTAAGAGGCCAGTGAATGGGACTTTATTAAGGTTGTTTTAACTGCTCTGAGAATAAACTCTGGAAATCTAATGATCTTTATAGATTTAGCCAAACTTGGCTGCACATCAGTAATACAGTCTTAATCTTCGGCTCCATGAGGCAGAACCCATGTAATACACAATTAAGCTCAGAAGAAATCAGTGACACTAAAATGAGATTTGTCTTCTCCTGATTCAGCTTCCATTAGCACTGGGTCTGAACCGGCTCGAGGTGGCCGCTCTGATGGGCCGAACCAGCGCTAACATCGCTCCGCTCATGACCGGGGTGAGTTCTCTGTCTCTCTGTGTCTTCAATCTTGTACAAAGCGTTTTGCAGGAATAAGATAATAATGTGAGATATTATAGCAATTTGACTAATCTGTTTTCTATGTGAATGTGTTAAAATGTAATTCAGCATCATTACGCCAGACTTCAGTGTCACATGATCTTCAGAAATCAATCTAATATGCTGATTTGCTGCTTAAGTAATATTTCTGATTATTATCAATGCTGAAAACAGTTGTGCTGCCTAATATTTTTGTGGAAATTGATATTTAATTTTTCAGAATTATTTGATGAATAGAAAGTTCAAAAGAACAGCATTTATTTGAAATAGAAAACCTCTGTAACATTATTAATGTCTTTACTGTCACTTTTGCTCAATTAAATTTGTGCTGATTAAAACATTTTTCAGTATTTTCATTTTCAGTATTGTGTATGTAAATCATGTATTATGTTTCTTCTATATCTATATAGCACAACATTCAGGTCATGGAAGTGAAATTCCCATTCGTTTTCTCCATAGAGAAATTAAGTTTGTTTAAATATTTCAAGGCAGAGCTAACATGAGCTCAGAGGCTGTAAAAGTCAATATAAAAAAGTGCTTAATTGTCATATTCCCATTATAAATAATTCTGGAGACAAATCCACTAATCGCTGTAACCATGGATACATGAATTGTGCAGGAAGAATAAACCACGCACTCCCGTTAAGCATTGCAAATGACGTAATGCAGCAGCACAGCCTCCATTGGGTTCAGATCATTGCCAGTAATCGTCTGATGAGCGCGTTCATCTGTTTGCATCCTCGAGAGAAGAGTGCACATGTGATGACAGTCTGCTGCAACATCTGAAGCATTACAGTATTTCAGTCTGCTCAAGAGGTGCACAAAGCTCTTGTGGATGGTCCACTTCGCTCCTTTGCTTGTGCTCTGTTGATTTGTAGATAGTTTGCTCCACATCTCTCAGCTATTAACCCGTCATCTGAACTCCATCTTAATGCAACCTCAATTTATGCAGATGTCGTAATTATATTTAACATCTTAATGTCGAAGGTTTACAGAAACCTGCCTGCAACAAAAAAAAGGAATAGCTAACCCATACTCTGCAGTGAATGGGTGCCGTCAGAATGAGAGTCCAAACAGCTGATGAAAACATCACAGTAATCTACAAGTAATCCACACCACTCCAGTCCATCAGTTAATGTCTTGAGAAGACAAAAGCTCAAACAAATCCATAATTAAGGCGTTTTTAACGTTTTAGTCATAATCCATAGTATTGTTTTCTCGAGTGAAAAGGTTAATCTCCTGTTGTCTCTTACATATATGTTAAGAGCTGCTTTGACTTATAAACCGTTGATGATCTGTGCAGATTTCTCTCCTGATTCAGACCAGACCACTTTATCATTGGAGGAACCGTTATTATGGATTAAAAGTGATTTATTTTTATCTACACCATTTATCAATAGTTTTCTGTGGTGTTCTGGAACATTGTGAACACAGACCGTGAATTATGAGGACTTGAACTACATGTGTTTTATAATCAATGTCAAGGGTTTCATATTATACCCTTGTTTTGGATTCAGTAACATCATTTTCAATGCATCATGGGTTTTTCATTTCCTCACAAAAGAGCTGAATAGTCTTGGACCATTTCTCTTTTTTTCAAATAATTTGTTGCAAATCAATGCGATTTGTGAATTATATAATCAAATTTCTATATGCTATAAGGCTAGTTTTTATATGCCAATTCATTTTTTACTTTACAGTCCAACAATTTAAATAAATTCCTTTTAAGTCAATAGTTATATAGTGCACTGCTTTACAATTAATCGGAGAGCTGGTTGGTTTGGTTCAAGGTTTAGATCTCTGTGTTTCTGAATGTGGAAAATGAATGGGAAAACACTTCAGGAACAAGGGCACTGAAAAAGTGGGCCGTCACTGTTGTGCTCTATTCGCCGCGCTTCTCTGCAGTCCATTACACTGGTTGCATACAAGTGGCCATATAAATAAAACCTGCTGAAAGTTTGCTGGAAAGTAATATACCGTCTCATTTAGCGTTAACACAACAGCTGTCACCTCCGTTCTGAGCGAATAGGCTTTATGTCTGTTATGCTCATTAAGTGAGACTGAATCACAGTTTACGCTTTGTGTTTGTATTATGAAGGTGCCATCCTGATCACGCACCAAAAACCATTTCACCTTTCCAAGGTTTGGCATTAGTGGCTCTAGCCGCCGGGCCAACAGATGCAAAGCACAGATGGACTTATATTACACCGACACGCCGGGAACAAGAAATGCAAGGCATTAATTAATGACATTACATGCTGAAATTCAGTTATGGGATGGGCAAATGTTCTCTAGCATATCTCACGAGTCTACAGCAGCGATGTGTTTACATAATGTATTTTTATTATGTCTGATTCCAACTGCGGGCGGCAAAATAGCTAAATGCGGACTCCCCTTGTTTTGTGTGAACCCTTGGAATTTCTAACGGACTCGATCCTACTGATATAAACTTAGGTTTATATTCAGTGAGCATATCTGCAATGTATCTATGTCCTAGGCCATTGATTTATAATTGAGTAAAAGTACTTTAAAATCAATCCTAAATGTAACTGGAAGCCAGTGTAAGGACCTGAGGACTGGTGTGATATGATCAGATTTTCTGGTTCTAGTCAGAATCCTGGCAGCAGCGTTCTGGATGAGCTGCAGCTGTCTAATGGTCTCCTCTGGACGGCCGGTGAGGAGACCTTTACAACAATCCACCCTGCTGGTGATAAAGGCATGAACAAGTTTCTCCAAATCTTGACTGGAAACAAAACATCCAATTCTTGCAATGTTTTTGAGATGATAGTATGCTGATTTAGTTACTGCTTTGACATGACTACTAAAACTAAGGTCTGTCTCCAGAATCACCCCAATATGTTTGACTTGATTTTTAGTTGTTTGACCCCTAGAGTCAAGGTATGCATTCACCTTGAGAACTTAATCTTTGTTTCCAAATGCAATGACTTCAGTTTTTTCCTTGTTTAACTGAAGACATTTCTGGCCAGGGTGATTGCGTCCACTATACAGTAGGCCATCCTCTGCTTAGAGATGGCATTCCCCTTCTGCCAGCCTCCGTGACAGACAAGAAATGGTCTGAGGTCCTGAAGCTTCGCCTCCTGTCACCGTAGCATCTCAATGCTCGGACAGGACAAGCAAAGCTAGGGCTGGGTCTGTCTCCTCCGGGGTAGTGCTTGCAGGCTCACCACCTGGTCCCTTAAGGGAGTAGAGGGAACCTTGGGCATATAGCCAGGCCTCAGGATTACCTAGGAGTCAGCCGGCCCAAACTCTAGGCAAGAATCATCGACCGAAAATGCTTGCTCCCTCTTGATGGAGGCCAATGCAAGCAGGAGCAGAGTCTTCATTGAATAAACTTCAGCTCAACTGTCTGTAAAGGCTCAAATGGGCCCTGCTGTAGTGCTCTGAGCACTAGAGACAGGTCCCAAAAGGGTATAGAAGTGGGCCGCGGAGGATTTAACCGTATTGCCCCCCTAAGGAATCTGATGACCAAGTCATGCATACCCCACCGACTTACCTTCCACGGGGTTGTGGTTAGCAGCAATCACAGCCATATAGACTTTAAGGCCTTTTTTGAAAAAAGGACAGCACGACTATGATCGGGCACTTCCGGGGTTCTGCTCGGTGAGGAGAGCACCACTCGAAGAGCAGGTTCCACTTTAAGGTGTAAGCGAGTCTTGTAGACCGTGCTTTCACCGAAGTGATGGTGTCAACTACCTCTTGAGGTAGGTCACTTATAACCTCTGCGTCGCGTCCCAGGGACCAGACATGAAGTATCCAGAGGTCTGTGCCATAAGGTATCCCGTCTCTGAGTCTGTAGATCCTTCTTCAGAGGAATCTGCCTGAGATCAGCGGCAGCTGGATGGAATAATCGCCTTCCAATGTGCATTGGCTCGTTTACTTGCACTCGAAGTGGATTGGTCTCTCTAAGCGAGATCCCAATTCACCCGGCGTGACTCGGAGTGACTGACTGAAAGGGAACTTGTGTTACTTGCAATGCGTTACCCCCCACCACTGTTTATAATGCTACAAAATATTGATATTTCAAATAAATGCTGTTCTTTTGAACACTTTCTTTGTCAAAGAATCCCGAAAAAATACAAGAATACACATCTGTGTTCAACATTGATAATAATCAGAAATGTTTATTGAGCAGCAAATCAGTATATTAGAATGATTTCAAAGTATTTTAAATTGTAATATTATGATATTATTTTTATCAAATAAATGCAGCCTTGATGAGCAGAAGCAGCATTTCTGACATGGGGTCTTTCCAGTTTTATGTAGTTTTTTTCTCTCCGCACAGGTGTCTAACTTTAGGTCTTCAGCACTGCTGAGTGTGGCAGACACATTGGACTTCAGGTCGGATCCGTTCGGGAGCCTCTCTCAGCTGATGTGTGGAACAGACTTTAACATGACAAGCAGAGCTGCTGCGAGATCTGCGTCGCCAGAATCAGACAAACAAAACACACGTGCCGCAACAGCAGACAACACCAACACAAGCAGCACTAACACCAGTAAGAGAACAGCACAGTTTTAAATCAGAACAGTTACTTTCATTGTGTGACACGTTTCTAAGTGAAACTGAATAGTGGGCTTCATATTGTTCAAGCGGTTTATGCTATTATTAATTAAAGTGCCCATATTATGGATTTTTGAAAATTAGCTTTCATGCAGTGAGTAACACACCTCTAAGTGAATGGAAACATCCTGCAATTTTTTTAATCTCAAAGTGCATTGTGTACAAAGTTATTGTCTATCAAAAGAAAGAGTCGACTCTGAATCAATGAAATTAGTCATTTTTTAAAATGAATCCCAAGCCGTTTCATGTTGACGTCAACATTAAACATTATCATGTTGCATGTGCAAACCTGGGCAAATGTTGACACTGTGTTCTGCACTGTGAGGGTATATCCATTTTTTTTACTGCTAAAGGACTAAGCTGTGAAGAATCGATTGTTAAAGTTTATGTTTACAGCAATACCACAGCAGCATAGCCCCAACCTTCTGTTGTGTTTCAACCAAAATGCAACGTCTGTCCATCGTCAGGTCCAACGTTAACCTGACATTATATAGACATCTGGTGCCTGCTGGGGTTGGTCTGAATGAAAATTTTAATTCATTCTTTGCCACTGGGCACTGCTTTTGCAGCGGCAAAAATAGTTGTTTTCCTGGTAACGCTGTACACAAAGCAGCACTGCACTCACAAATATTGCTTTATGAAATGGAAATGAAATCGACCAACCGGACCAATCACCACAGGTTCGCATCACGCAAAGGAGGGGTTGTGAAAAATGTATTGTTGAGCAAATCGTTTGGTAGTCGTTGAGCAAGTAAGGTAATAATAAATGCATATTATAAGACAATGAATGTATTTTTGACACTGCATTCATGTCAACCTATTGTTGGGGACTCCCAAAACCAAAATATGAACCTTTCATAACCCATAATAGGGGCACTTTAATCACTTTAGAAAATAAATTGTATTGAATGTGCACGTGTAGTGTACTTCAAATCATTAGTATATGTTTAACAAACTGTACTTGCATATAATTAATGTCATTCATGAAATAAAAGGTCGCTTAGAGAGAGGTGCTTTCATAACACACTTAAGTACACTTTTAAAAGTAAAATATTTATTTTAAAGTACATTTTAAGTCATTATATTTTAATAATCTTTTGTTGTGTTTAAAGAAATACACTTATTTAAATGTGTTGACTAACATACTAAAGCACATGCACATAACTTGATTATCATTTTAACTAGTGTGTTACTCAATTTGAAATTTAAAGTTAATAGATCAAATTTAAATATACAAAATTGCAACTTTATCATTATACTTATACGTATTCTTATAAATAAGAATGTACGTAAATAAATAAATTACATTCAAGTTTTAATAGTAATGACATTAAATTAGATTGTAGTTTGTCATAAAAACTTGTCCGTATATTCAGCAGTACACTTAAGTAATTACTTAAGTAATTATGACATTACCTATAAAGATGTACTTAGGTCCTACATCAAAATAAGTGTACTTTTTTAAAGCACGATAAACAATTATTAAAACGATTATTTAAAATATACTTTGTAGTAAAACTTTTAATTTGACATCATTGCAGACTGCGCTTTTTAAAAGTGTACTTAAGTGTGTACTTAAGCCCTAATTATGTAACAAAAAAAATTCACTCTGAAGCTCAGCTAATTGCATTTAAAATAAATTCAAACAATAATGCATTTCATTTTATTAAATTAACATGCAATTAGGCATCTCAAAACATGACATTCGGTTTGCACTAAATTATGTTCGGTAACACTTTATTTTAAGTGTTACACATGTTGCATGTACTTACTATTATAATAACAAAAAAACGTGCATACTTACATGCAAGTAATGCCAAGCCAAATCCAAATGGCTAAGCAGACGTACTTAAGGACACCTTAAAACAAAGTGTAACCGAATGTTCTTTAAAAGTGTATTTAAAAGCATGCTTAAGTGAACTACTTTTTCAGAAAAGATAGTCATTACTAAAAAATGGTAGTCATAGTTGTATGTAAGGACCATAATCAAAGTTGTTACTCAGTGTTATTTCCCACTCCAGTAAGATGTTAAACATTCCCAGTAGATGGATCAGTTGAATTTAACTGGTGAACTAGTTAACTGGCTAGTGACTAGTTAAGTGAGCAGAAGGTGAGTGTTGCATCGGCGCCGGCGGTCTTGATGTTGTTTGTTTGTTTACAACGGCTCCTGTGTTTGTATAGAACTCTGAATATCAGGAGAACCGAGTTAATTAGTATCTCTGTTGGGCCGTTCCGTTAATTACCTTCTCTTTGAAACGGCAGTAAATAGGATTGGCTGTTTCTCCCCGAGAGCTTTCTGTTGTTCTGACACCGCAAATCACACAAACCGCACCACATTGTGCTCAGCTCTGTGTGGATGGCTTCTCGGCCCTGTTGGCATGCTAATGGGATTGCACTTTCTCTCTGATTCGGCCGTGTTGGGATTGAACGCGCTGACGTCTCTCTGGTGGGAAAGCAAACAGATGTGTTATGAAATACAGATCGCGTCTGCTGTACATAATGAGGAGTTTAACTGCATTGTGAGATTTTGCTGCGCTGTTGATCTTTCAGTAAATCTGCATTACGCTCCTCCGGTGTGTCGTTGGATGCGTGTACGCTAATAAAACAGTAGCAGTGAGTGCCACAGAAGTCATATGTCAAGAATCAGAGCGTTTGTGTTTCTTTAATTCTCAGATGCACTTCTTTCAGTCGAGCAGTGATTGTGTTTGTCGTTCAGACACAAACTGCAGATGTAGGCTACACTGGGACCCAGTTGTAATTGTAATCTGTCATCAGTGATTTATGTAAATTTCAAATGGTATAAAGATATGAAAATAGGCCCATGTTTTCCAAAAACAACAACAAGATCTTTTTCTCTACCGTGTTACAGATTGAGGTTAGCGACCTTTGCATTTTTCTCTTTTATAATAATACACATTTTAAACCATTTTAGTGATGCTTGTTTTTTTATTTATTTATCCTTTATTTCTCCAAGAAGGTCACATTGAGATTAAAATAAATATCTTCTTCCAGGGTTTCCTGGCCAAGATGGCCGTACTAAAATTTCACATAAACAAATAACACATAATACATTCTAAACAATGAAAGCGAAAAGATTCATCATAAATCAACAAATTGATTAAAATACTCAGCAACATGATTCATTCATTTTGCACTGCAAAACATTTTTGAATATATTCAAAGGAGGAATTGTTTCTAGTGGAGTATTAGATTGAAATTCATTATACAGCCATGGAGCATAATAAGAGAAAGATGATTTGCCATGCTCTGAGTGTACCCTAAGTACTACTAATGTGATCCCATTTGATGATCTGCTGCTATAGTTATTTCCTCATAAGCATAAAATACTAGTAATGTAATTTTGAAGCATACCCAACATTGTATTTACAATAAATTGTAACATATGTGATTTTCTTATTTGACATAAAGAGGACCAACCTACATAGTTGTACAGCAGACAATGATGAGTACGTGAGCAGGCATTTGTTATAAAACGCAATGCAGCATGATAAACACCATCCAGCCTTTTCAATAAATATGTAGAAGCATGCATAACAATAACATCACTATAGTCTAAAATGGGTAAAAGTTACTCTGTATAATTCTCCTTCTAGCTCCAAAGGAAAAACATTTTTATAAAAAAAAAAAAAAGTCTTTTCAACAAGTAATCAATATGAGCATCAAAGGCTAACTTCTCATCAAGCCATATTCATAAATATGTGTAAGTTGATACTCTTTATATGCAGGTCATCAATAATAAGAATAGGAGGGGCAGTGGTCATGGAACGTCTGCGTAAAAACAATATGCTTAGTTTTGTTTACATTTAAAGATAATTTCAGTTTTAGTAAAGTAAGCTGAAAAGTATAAAAATAATCCTGAAAAGTTTCAATAGCTTGAGACAGAGAGGATGCAGTGGAATAAAAAATGTATCATCAGCATAAAAATGTAACTTTTCAGATTTTATTCCCTGCCCCAATTCATAAATAAAAATATAAAAAGAGGTGGTGCCAGTAAAGAACCTTGCGGGACACAAGGTGGCAGGATTACATTAGTGGATAGGTTCGGCAATAATATCTGCAGACACTTAAAAAAAAATGTCCAATTTTATTAGACCCACATGATTTCTTACAGTCTAAATTTGAGAGTAATTTATGCACTTGGGTGGGAAATATTGGGGTAAAGTAAAATAAATCTGATTCACTATAGTCAGTCGACCCATCAATTCCCTGTCCATCAATGACCAATGAATTACTGGAGACTTTTATCAAACTAGCTGAAATAAAATGACTATTAAACATATTAACAATATTAACCTTGTCTGTAATTATTATTTGGTTCAGTTTTAAAGCTTTTGGAAGATCAGCTGCTGGCAGCCATATCACCTGCAGCCCAAGACTGGTCGCCCACTGAAGCTAAGCGGGGTTGAACTGGTCAGTACCTGGATGGGAGACCTCCTTGGAAAACTAGGTTACTGCTGGAGGAGGTGTTAGTGAGAAAACCTCACCCTGTGGTCTGTGTGGGTCCTAACGCCCCAGTGTAGTGACGGGGACACTATACTGTACAAAAAGCACCATCTTTCGGATAAGACGTTAAACCAAGGCCCTGACTCTCTGTGGTTACTACAAATACCATGGCAATTCTCGTAAAGAGTAGGGGTGTAACCCTGGTGTCCTGGCCAAATTCCCACCACTGGCCCTTGTCAATCATGGCCTCCTAATAAACCCCATCCACTTGATTGGCTCTATGACTCTCTCTCCTCTCCACCTGTAGCTGGTGTGTGGTGAGAGCATACACTTGATTGGCTCTATGACTCTCTCTCCTCTCCACCTGTAGCTGGTGTGTGGTGAGCGCATACACTTGATTGTCTCTATGACTCTCTCTCCTCTCCACCTGTAGCTGGTGTGTGGTGAGCGCATACACTTGATTGGCTCTATGACTCTCTCTCCTCTCCACCTGTAGCTGGTGTGTGGTGAGTGCATCCACTTGTTTGGCTCTTTGACTCTCTCTCTCCATGCTTTACTGGGCCTGGGTTGGGGTGAATGTTACCTGAAAGCAACAGCAGAAGCACAAACCACTTTCTCCTCGCCACGCCGCAACTCTGATTGCTGTCGCCGCAAATAGATGTAGCATGATGGGTCAATTTTCCATTTCCTCTGACCAAGAGGCAATACAACCTTTGTGTTGAATCTCGTGAAAAGATTTTTTTGTGTTGAATCTCGGGAAATTCAAGGCCCCTTGACGACACAGCCAAAACTCTGGTCAGTTCCATAGCGTTCTCACCACATGAAGTCCACAGACACAGCCCAGGTGCGTGTCTCTCCCAGTCGACAACAAACGACACGCCATCCACACCAACCACGAACGGCTCCCAGATCAGTGCCGCAGTGGTCCCAGCACACGAAGCCCACAGACTGGTAGGTGCGCGTCCATCCCGCTCGACAGCAGACATGCTAAACACCAACTATAGGCAACTTCCACACCATGGAACAAAGTAAGCATATCAGCATATATACCCACATTTTTACCGCATGGGAGGGTCTGGAGTTTAAATAAAAGCCAAAAAATAAAAGTATATAAAAGAGGTGGCATAAACACACAAATAATGACCATAGCAAACTTAGACAAAGAAACGCAAACACACACGTGCAGCCATCATTTTGGTAGGCTACTTGCTGTGTTTTTACTGGTAGATAAAACTTAAAATAGTTTTCATTAATCGAAATAAAGCTTCCAATAATGTATTCAGAATTAAATGATTTATTAGTATTTTTATATTTCATTACTATTTTTATTTTTTAATTTAACTTTTTATTTTATTTTATATATATATTTGTTTGTATGTTTTTGAGATTGTCCACAATGTTATGATTATCTGTCAATAAGACACTGTAAGACAACAACACCATTCTTATTAGTTGTATTAATAGTAGTATAACAATGACTAAAACAAAAGAGGAAATTTTACTAGTAAATTTAAATAAATAAAAAAACATTATTTACAAATAAAAATAACAATTAAAATAATTATGATTGTTAGTATTATGTTTTACACGGCAACTGTAAAATAAACTATTTTGCTCTGCAACATAATTAATATATTCATTATGTTTAAATACGTAATAAAATATCTTGCTAAGCTATACAATTTTGCTTTTGTTTCAATTAATCATGCAGCTCTACTGTAAATAATAATAATAATAATATTATATTGGATGAAAAACATAACTTTTGTTAGTATTTTTAAAGTTGCAGTGCAAAACTTGCATATTTTTATTAATTGAAATAAAGCTGCAAAAAGTCTTAACATCAGATGGAAAAATGTAAACTTACAAAACTACCTTAAATAAAATAATTTTACGTTGAAGTACTGACGTTGCTAAAATTAAAACTGATCCAAAAAAAAAAGACAAAAGCAACGGACCCCGTCCGTTCATCCGCCATGTCCACCGGCCGCTCGTCACTCAAGCCCGCTGTTCGCGGCAAACGCAAGCCCGCCAGCCACCACTGACTCAAGCCTGCCGGTTGCCTCTGCATCAAGCACAGAGTCCGGTCCAGGAGCTCACAGAGTCCACTCCAGAGCCCGCTTCAGTCCAGAAGCTCACAGAGTCCACTCCAAAGCACCCACCAGAGCCCGCTACTCCCGAGCAGCCCCCAGATGTTGTGGACTTCCCCAATAATTTATTTTGGGGGCTACCCGCCATGGCCACAGAGTCCCCGGATCCGCCATGGCCACCCAAGTCCCCGGATCCGCCATGGCCGCCCGAGACCCCTGATCCGCCATGGCCGCCCGAGCTCCCGGATACGCCTTGGCCGCCCGAGTCCCTGCTCCCTGCTCCTCCGTTGGTCCCGGAAGGGGCACCGCCCTGGAGGCCACCTGTCCTGTCTCCATGTCCCTTGAGGCCTCCAGAGCACCCACGCCCCCTCCCCATTGGATGTTGTACGGCGCGGGAGGGGTAATGTCAGACCTGTGTTCCCATGTCTTGTGTCTCCCTTCATCTTGTGCCCATATATGGTCCTTCCTGTGTCCTGTTCATTATTAGTTCAGTTAGTCCCAGCCGTGTGTCTTGATAATGTTCCAGGTGTGTCTAGTAAGTTCTATTTATAGTGTGTTCTGCCCCATGTTTCCTGTCGGTTGTTAAACGTAATTTGTGTGCCTCAGATCTCCTGTGATATCCATATTCCTGTGCTCTTTGCTTTATGTCATTAAAGACATCATCATTTGAGTTACCTCCGTGTCACGGGCAATCATGTGATGCATTTTATTTATTCTGCGTTTATTTCGAGAGCTTCAGGCCCACTGAGATCAAGGCTTTTCTGTGAGCGAGTTCAGTGAGCAGACAAAAAAAAAACAAGAAAAAGAGTGCAGAGTTCAATAAATAAAATACAAATGCAGCCAACGGCTTGTTTTATTCACACGGACCTGAGGTGATATTTATAAAACCACTTAGACATTTCAACTTTACCCAGAAGTTTCTCCGAATTCAAAGAATGAAAAACTTTTGGCCTTCATATGTAGTTAAAGATCCATATCATGTGCTAAATATGCATAGGTGTTAAAACTTTGCTTCAGCTCCTAAATTAGTCAAGAGGTGATAAAGCACTGAGATGGAGGAGTGCACAAACCCAACTGAACCACGCTGAAATCTGTTCTGGGTTATTAGAAGGTTTAGTTTTTGCAGGACTAGTGATAGTACATGTTGTTCGTCACATTTTCAAATTGCAACACTTTTAATCATATTTAAACAGAATTACAATACCAAAAGTATCGAATGAAAAATGTGATGCAAGTTGTCTTTTTTCTTTCTGCACAAAAAGTACAAATAGAGCACTATGTATCGTATTAATATGAAGTAATTTCCTGCATTGATTTCTGTTTTAATCTATATTTTATCTGTTTAGAATGTTGCAGTGTATTGTGTTGTACATGTATATGTCCATAAAATTACCAGCATTTGTTTTTTATTTGTTTTATATTCAATATTCAATATTATTATCAGTTTAATATGTTTTATTTATTATTTTGATATTTTAGTACATCAAATTAAACTAAATGAAAATGGTTTCTTCCTGAAATAAAATAATTCGCTGTTACCGGTAATTTGATTTCAAGTAATTAAAGTTTTCTTTTTTATGTTTTATTACCTGATTAGAAGATATTTCAATGAATTGTTCACCCAACTTTCTTCATTTACTGCCATTTACTCACCTTAATGTTGTTCCAAATGACACACAATTAACATAAATTACCATATTTATTATATTATTGTTGTATTATTTCTATTTAGTTTTCAATCCATTGAAGATTTGTTGTTAATGTTTGATATTTTTGTAGATCGTCACTTTTTACAAGTCTAGACAGTAGCATAAGTCTTCGTAATCATATCTAAACAGAACTACAATAATTAAAAAATCATTTTACAGTCAAACCAACATTTATTCAGACACCTTCAACATTTCTCACATTATCACAGTTCATGGTGATAAAATATGACAAGAACTCAAATTGATCTTGATCATGTCAGATAACTTTGATAGAAAGGTATTTAATGAATTCGGTTGAATAGCTGTTCAATTTAAGCCAAAACCAATTTAGCTCCAATTAGCAAGCAATGCTTCATTTTGTTCAGCCTGTGCAGTAAAACGGTCGCGTTAGCAATTATTAAGCAAAACATGCTCAGGTCAAAGTGTCTGAATCGTTTTCGGTCCCGATTTGTTATCAGTTTTACTGGTAGTCCACCTTATGAATAATTTTTGGGTATAATATGTCACAGTTCACTTTATTTTGCTATCCTGAACTATTGAACTATAGTGTCCTGCACCAACTAGTACAACACATATATAAAACATTATATCTAAATTATATCTATCTTTAAATATGTATTTATATGTGTGTGTGTGTGTGTGTGTGTGTGTGTGTGTGTGTGTGTGTGTGTGTGTGTGTGTGTGTGTGTGTGTGTGTGTGTGTGTGTGTGTGTGTGTGTGTGTGTATTTCCTTATGTGTGACTCCTAACTAGGTTAGTGTCAGCTCTCTAAATAATGCATGATCTGAGATCAGTTCTCAACACTTACACACATTTATGCATGGGATATATTCTTAATTGCAGGAGTGACTTTATTTTTGCACGTTTAATGTGGAAATAGTACTCAGTTGGTTTTATAAATGCCTGGTCATTACATCATTGCAGACGTCAGCGCTTGCTAAAGCAGGAGTGTTTTAGACTGAAGCGTCCCGCGGATGGAGTTCACTGACGCTGTTAAAGTGCAGAGGACTGAGTCTAAACTCAAATCTCAATCTGGGTTTAAGTCTAAATCTGTTGTCCTGCTCAAATCTGACCGAAGCGTTTTCCTCAGAAAACATAGTACAACTGCTGATAGGAGACTGTGCTTTATTACTGTCATTGAGACACTATTATAGTTTTCTGATTTTGTAAAAATCATTATTTTAATATTATTATTTTTTATTTTAAAAGTATATATTATATATTTTAGAAAATACAATATAGAAATATTAAAATACATAATGTAATTAAAACAGTATGTGTGTATATATAATGACATTTTAGTTGTATATATTTTAATAAATACAATTAAACAATGAAAATAAGATTTTTTTCATTCATAACTAGCTGAAATAAAATAAGTTCTAGTAACTGATTTATTTGTTTAAATGTAAGTGTTTTGTGATTTTAGTTGTAGTTAACTGAATGGGATTTAAAGGGATAGTTCACATATTATATGTTCATCATTTACTCACCTTGTGTTGTTCCAAATGACACAAAATATGATATTTGTAATATTCTCTCATCATTTTTCTCATCCATTGAAAAATTGTGATTATTTTCAGACATCAACATGTTAATGAAACATTGTATGAGTAAAATTAATCCTAAATCTGTTTAATCCACAATCGTTTTATAAGATGAACAGATTTTGAATGTGAATATAGTTTATACAATTATTATTACATAGTTATGTGTTCTATTTTGTTCCTATTATTATTCTAACCACAGTTTAACACACATAGAGCACATCAGATGTGGTATCCGTGTCAATCACTCCCATCCGATGTCTGAAGCTGCTCCTGCGCTCGTGTTTTATTCATGCATGCACTCGTCTGTCTCTGCAGGTGTCTTCTGTAAGACCCTGACGGACGCGCTGGAGAGCACTTCCAGTCTGCGTCTGCTCTGGAAAACCTTCCGGCCGCTCCTGCAGGGAAAGATCCTCTACACGCCGGACACTAATGTGACACGCAGCATCGCCACAGAGGTACACGTGCAGACGTGCAGGCGCTTCTGCTCAAAATGAACACAGACCCTCATTGCATGTAAACCAGGATGAATGCACATAACGAGCACCAGTGTGTTAATGCTTGTTTATGTGCTTCAACACCCAGAAATCCTCCGAGAACACGCAAACAGCCGCTGATTGTGTCACATGACATTTTAAAGGAATGTAAAAGTTTGATGTTTCAGTCCTGACATGTTTCTGCTCATGAGCCGCAGCTGCACTGGAAGAACAGAGACCACTAGAATAAGAGAGAAGATTAGACAGTTTGTAAGATGAGTTCTTTCTTATTTTCATGAATCCAGCCCAGGGTCATCTCTGTGCGTCTGATAAAACATACCAAAACATTTGAGAATTGCATTAAAGGACAAACTCCTTATGAAATGTCTTACCTTCTAGGAAGTTTGTGCAAGTGTTTTTAAATGCAGTAAAATATTTTTCTTAAGGTTTCATATTTTTTATATATTATATATTATTTTATAAGGACTTGGTACAAATGTTCCTAAATGCAATTATTGATAAATTATTAAGTTCTCAAATATCTTCTTAAGTTTTCATCTTTTTTATTTTTTGTTTGTTTGTATATTTATTTATAAAAACAATTTAACAAAGAGGACCTGGGCATTCAAGAAAATAAGAACACATTTATCTTACAAAGTTCTGCTTATTTCATATTTTCATGAATCCAGACACGGGTCATCAAACATAAAACAACAACAACTAAAAATGCTCTGAAGAACATTCTAAGAACTTATCAGAACATTGGTATGAACTTCTTAGAATGTATCTTACAAAATGTCTTAACTTCTAAGAAGTTTGCACAAATGCAATTATTGAGAAACTCTTCAATTCTCAAGTATTTTATTAAGAACTTTAAGAACTGTGTGTATCTTACACTGTCGCAGATGCACAGGGGTGCATTTTGAAGTTCATATAAATGTTCCTAAATGCAATTCCTGAGAAATACTTAAGTGTTCATATTTTTTTTTTCTTTTCAGTTTTGTTTGTTTTAGCAGAAGAGCTTGGGCTGGATTAAATAAAATGAGATAAATATTTTTTCATGAATCCAGTCCCCTGGTCATCACTGTACATCTGCTAAAACAAAGTGTTTTTAAATATTTGAGAAAGATTAATTACTCAAGAATTTAATTTATCGACATTTGTACAACTTCAGAACTGATCTTTTACAAAAGTTCTCAAGAAGTGCCGCAGCGTCAATCACAATCAAGTGTTCTGAAGAGATGAGCTGTTTGGGGACGAGATGAGTGGATTAATGCAGTGTCTCTGTCATCAGGCCAACCGCACCTTTGACGCGCTGGCTAAGTTGGGCGAGCTGGCAGAGGCCTGGCTGGAGAATCAAGACGTCATCTGGGATTTCTTCAACAACGGTTCACAGATCAACACACTGAGGGTGAGAGAGAGCTGCTCGCGTTTGGTCTCTTTATTCAGTGTGTGTTTGTGAGGAGCGCAGATGCATCACGCAGAACAAACCATGCAAGTGCCCTGAGTCATCTGTGTGAGCAACATGACTTGACATGACACCTTTTACCAAATGAATCAATTCATGAGAGGCAGGCAGCTGCTGGTGCATATGAATCAATAAGATGATCTATAAATAAAATACTGCTGTCAAATCATGAATTTCATACAAAACATTTTTGTCTTTATATTATATGTATATATAAATACACACACATACAGTTTTTTTTTAAATATGTACATATATGTACATGTCTATATTTATATTCATATAATTTATATCATGAATACAGGGTGCATGAATTAAAAAAAAAATGAAGTGCATTAATAAATCATTTAAAAGAAATAGACAACATATGTTTATTTACAGTATATAGCACTTTTTATATAAAATGGTAATTCAAAGTGCTTTACATAAGAAGGATTTAAAATAATCATCAAATAATCAAACGGATGCGTAAGAAATAAAAATAACAACAAAATCATTAAAAAATTACATTATTTTTTACAAATAAAAATATGGTTTAAACATGTATTAAATACTGCAGCTTTCAAAAAAAAAATTTTCCTATATATATATAAATGCTGAGTATGAATTGTTAACCCTACAATACACAAGCATTTCTGAAGTTATACTCTGTCTTTTTCTGAAGCCCAGGGCCGGCGCGCTGTAGGAAGGGCAGGCGGTTGATCCACTATATACCAGTCCACCAGTTAAAACAGGCTGCAAATACTAGCCTCATTGTTCGTTGGATGTAGTTGAATTTTCCCTCATCTGCAATTAAACCAATTAATGTTGCAGTTTCAAAGCGGGTCCCGCCTTCTGAATATTAACTTCAGGTGCTGCGAACTATGCGAAGCACAGGGCTAAACAGGCACGCAAAGAAGTACATCTCCTAATGCAGTGTGTGTGTGTGTGTGTGTGTGTGTTGTCATCTGTTTTAGAGTGATGTAGTCGCTGTCGAGCAGCATCATGTATGGAAAGATCATTCACAGCTTTATTATGAGTTTAAAAGAGCGCGAGCGTCGGTCCTAATGTCTAGAACCGGCCCTGATGAAACCACCTAGTTACATGGATTATGAATTACATCAAATTCTCATTATTCAACATTAAATAAGTCAGTAACATAAACTAAAAGAGTTATTTCCCTTATCAGGATTTCATGGGACTTTTTCTGACTTCTGCACACCAAAAGGACTGATTTTGCTTCTGCTTTTCTCAAACATGGTGATAATATCTGAACAATGAACAAATATTGGTGCTGGATTTAGTTTGAAATTATTCACACTCAGAAACGGCTAGAAAATTCACAATAATTGTAAAGAAACAGCAAGTAAAACAGTGAAATAAAATTAAACTTTGAAGTAGAACGACTCCAATAATGTTTTACTGCATGCGGGTAAATTCTGGACTTGCATTCAGTAGCTAAAGAGTGCATGTGTTTTTAGTGTCCTGGACGCTGGAGGGAGAAGAGAGAGAGTCAGGGATCTGTAATGTAATCACACAGATCTATCACTGTTTTCTCCGGTGGTCTGCAGGGTAATTCTCTAGAGATCAGCGGCGCTGCCCTTGTCCCACTGCAGTGTGAGCGCGTCCGCACACTGAATTTAATGTCCTGTGAAATAAAGGCCAGCAATCTGACTGCTTGGCTCTTTCTTGACACCCGCGCAGCTCTTGATGTCTGCCGTGAATTTTGTCTAGGACCAACAAACCTTTCACTACAATAACGTGTTCAGACTCTCCGGTGACCTTGGATGCCCTCGCCGTGTATTCTGGCTGCCGTTTGTGGTCGTCTAATTGTGAGTTTGACCCGGTGAGCTTCATTTTCTGCGGCGTTATTGATGACAGAAGCAGGGTGCTGTATGTAGTTATCTCAGCACGGCTGATCCGGGCCCCATGAGAGCGCCGGTCTCTTCACAGGATCACGCTCTGCATTGCATCTGAACTGCATCAACTTCATCTGGAGCCGTTGACCCCAGAGTGGTCCGTCATCAAGGTCTTTGTTATTCACAAGGTCTTTTTCTGTTTGAGCAAAGACAAGGACTTTATCCACCTAAGGTTATACCACCAGTAACCCATATGAAGTCTCTGTAGGGATGTGTGGGGCTTTTTGTATTTCTGTACTTTAAGTATGACCCACGTGAGTTGTGTAAATTTAAGAAAAACTTGCTGCATTTTCATGCATGCATTGCTTCTTTATACAAACTCCATCTTTGGAAATGTTGTTAGTTTGGGTCGTTATAATCTGCTTTTGAAAACCCGTTACGCACCAAACATCTCCCCAAACTTGTATTCAGAACATTTTATAAATCTGTAACAAAAAAGAAGGTTTAAGGTTTTGACAAAATCAAAGCTCTAATGGTTTTACCTTTGAAAGCAAACATATTAAGACATCCTTAAATATTTGAAGTACCAGTGGTACTCAGTCATAAAGAAGATGCCATTAGACAAATATACAAAATATTCTGTCTTTATGTTGTTTGCACATTAATTTGAAGATTGAATGTGAAATTATTACAACATAGAAGTATAGATGATGAATGGATGGATGGATGGATGGATGAAGAGAGAGAGAGAGAGAGAGAGAGAGAGAGAGAGAGAGAGAGAGAGAGAGAGAGAGAGAGAGAGAGAGAGAGAGAGATAGATAGATAGATAGATAGATAGATAGATAGATAGATAGATAGATAGATAGATATTTTCTCGGCTGGTGATAAATGAAAACGTGATATTTGTAGTGATTAAAGTGGTCAGCTCATGACTAGTAAAACCCACTCGCTGTATCTAAGGAGCTAAATAAACCAGCAGCAGAGAGTTTAACAATTACATCCTCTGCGGTGGGAAGAATTAACATCCCCCTCTTCACTGCCGTAATCGACACGGATGGGGCATCTCCACGGGACGTGATTACCGACACCATGGCTTGTTACTTCATCAAGGGTGTCTTCTTGTTCTATACGCTTGAGTTTAGGAGTGCATTGAGACGCATCTTTTGATTCATTTTAACTCGTCCTGTCTCTGTAGCTCATGCCCAACCAAGGAAACTCCTTTCGCTTAAACTGCATTGCAGTGTTGTGCTACTCGAGGTCAGACTCTGTCTCAAATCCTTCTCTAGTTCTAGTCCAAGACCATATTTTCATGAATTCTGGAGCATTTGGATATGACATTGATTTTCTGATACATTTTGTGGTCTGTGATGACTCACATGATTGGCTCTATGCTATATTGTGTTTCTGGAGCAAAATAAAGCTTCTTTATTGACATCTGTAGTTTCATGAAGAACTTTTATAGAAGTAGTTTACCAAAAAAGGAAAATTGGCTAAAAATGTCCTCAACCTCAGGCGTGAATTACTTGTGGATGATTGTGATGTTTTTTATCAGCTGTTTTGACTCTCATTCTGACGGCACCCATTCACTGCAGAGGATCCACTGCTGAGCAAGTGATGTAATGCTACATTTCTCCAAATCTGATGAAGAAACAAACTCAAGTAAATCTTGGATGGCCTGAGGATGAGCACATTTTCATTTTGGGGTGAACTATTCCTTTTGCATACATGGAACCTTTCCAATGCACAAAAGGTTCTTTATCCTGGAAAGTTTCTTTAGGTTGTATTTTATCGTGTGAATGAAGCACAGTGTTACACTGTTGCAAACCAGTCTTCATTCACCACAAAGGAAATCATATTTACACTGCCTGAATATTTCACATCCTCCTCTGGTCTTAGTCTTGACTTGGACTCGACCTCTTCTAATCTCAGTCTTGACTCAGACTCAACCTACTCAGGTCTTGGCTTGGACTCGGACCCGAATGATCTGGTCTTGACTTCAACACTGGCACATTCACAACCTCCTGCGCTGCTGAGCGAAGCCTCAGCTGGAGCTGTTCTTTCTTCAGTGACGGCTGTGCGAATGTCTCCTCAATTATCACACTTGCATCAGCTCCTGTATCAAACTGAAAGAGCTGTCTGACCTATTTCCAGTCGTGCAGTCAGTCCAGTGTGCTACAGTACCCTTGTTTCCTTGTTAGCAGCAACTCAAGAACTTATCCTGTGATTTATCTCACGCTCAATGCTGTTGGATGTTTTATTGCAGGGAATCTTTTGAATTGCTGGTGTCTCGCACATGTACTTCTATGCTGTGGGTTTGCATTGTTCCCCCTCCGTCTCATGGGAGTTCTGAGGGTGACTTGCAGGATGAGCTCACTTGGCATTTCACGAGTTTGCAAAGCAGCGTGGATGGCTACTTTCCTGCGAATACATCTCTGCTAATGTCAAGCACTCATTTGAAAGTCTTTTAGCTCTTATTTTGACCTCTGAATGGTAGTGAATGTGCTCGTCTGTTTGGTCACCGAGTTCAAAATTAGCAATTCGCAAAGCGTGGAAACATACACCTCTACTTTTCCCCCAGAGAGAAACATCCCGCTCATGTATCTGAATACATTTCGATAAGATCCTCAACCTTGGCCAGTACAGCATCCTTATTTTCTTCGTTATCAAAGCTAGCAATTCAAGAATATTCTCCGCCTCACTTACTATCCACCTTTTTCCTATGCCCCATGATGCTTTTTCACAAATTATGTGAGTAACTTCCATTCACACTGTAAATAATCAGCAAAAATGTTTGCACTATTAACACTATAATAAGCATTTTCAAAAACTGGGTACAATGTGGTGACATTTTGCTCACCTTTCAACCATCAGCATTTCACTGCTGGTAATATTCTGTATAATTGTGTATGTGATGAATACAAATATTGAATCTTGAATTTAAAAAAAAGTTTCTCAAAGCCAGTAATGTTGCATAAATAATTACATTATCAATAAGGGTATTGATCCGGTCTACACTGTTGATAAATGAGAAGGACTCAAGTCTTCTGGATAGTAAGATACAGATTCAAGATCAATCCATATAGATCAATCATTAAAAGGAAATTTAAAAGTGTAAAATCATTAACAAATAACTATCAACATACCATGAATAACTCCTAAAGATGCTTCCATCTGTAGCAACATTACGAATGTCTTAAATATCATTATAAATATATATGAATTTCGTAGCAATTACATTTTACAGCGTCTGTGTGAAAACAAACCTGGAAAGTGTCATGAGGATTTGGGGAGAAAGATGAACGATTCTTAGTTCATTCCAGGGAATTATTCATGGTTCATATCGTAAATTCAATCAATTTGAAAGTATTTGTTGCACCCTCCCATAATTTAAAATGCAGTAGGCTCGTTAGGAAGAAGGTGGATAGAGAAGACGAGAACTAGACTGTACAGCATCATCATATATTCGTGTTGTCGCAGTTTTGAAACTATAAAGTCACTGTCTCCATTCTGGCCAATAAATGCTTCTGATCTTTAACCAAAATTCTACCTTGTGCAGCTGAAGATCGCTGACTAGTACTCCAGACAGTGACTCTCAACACCACTAATATGTCTGACGAGGTTCTAGCTAGAAATACCAGCGGTTAATATGCAGTGTTTCATCAGGACGTGCTTTATTAGTGAGTTGACAGATACACAGGACTTATCTTCCATTGTGGATGTAGTTCAGTGTCCATTATTTTTATGGATGAGTCACCTCAGCTGAGAATGAAAGAGAGTCTCTCACACACCCCTCACGAATGAAGACTGACACAAAAGCTCTTAAACCCTTCGTTTCGCTCGCAGGTGTGTGCGTGAGAGAAGGGTCTATTGCCCCTCCTCTGCGATAGGGTGCATGAAAGGAGAAGGTAATTATGGGTAAGTGCAGGATAATTTTCACCAGCAGCAGGAAAGGGATTAACAAGTGGCACACCTTCAGACGAACCCTCTGTCCCTACATTACCCCCCTTCCTCCATTACCTCAGTGTCATTTTCAAATGAGCTTTTTGAGAAGATGAGGAAAAGAAGAGGAGTGTGGATGGAGTGGAAAATAAGTTAACTTTGTTTAGACATTTTCATTACCCTGTGCGGGATCTTTAAAGGGGTCATGAACTGATAAATCAAAATTCTTAATCTTGTTCATTGTACTATAAAAACAACCTGTACATTTCAGAACTCAAAACTTTGTTGTTAGTCCAAAAACAGCTTATATTGAAGGCAGTCTGCCAAAATGACAGCTTGTGGATGTTCTACTCTATGATGTAATACTGTGGATGAGCTCCGCCTCCACAGAAGAAGATCAATGCCTGCTTCTACATTACTGCCTGCTTAGCCCCAACCACCGATTCTACATCACTGCCTGTGTAGCCCCGCCCACCGATTTTACATCACTGCCTGTTTAGCCCCGCCCACCAATTCTACATCACTGCCAGGTTACCTCCACGCACCGATTCTATAGTGCTGCCTGTTTAACTCCACTCACCGATTCTACATCACTGCCTGTTTAGCCTCACCCACCGATTCTACATTACTGCCTGTTTAGCTCCACCCACCATTTTACATCACTGCCTGTTTAGCTCACCCACCGATTCTACATTACTGCCTGTTTAGCTCCACCCACCGATTCTACATCTCTGCCTGTTTAGCTCTACCCACCGATTCTACATTACTGCCTGTTTAGCTCACCCACCGATTCTACATCTCTGCCTGTTTAGCCTCATGCACCGATTCTACATTACTGCCTGTTTAGCTCCACCCACCGATTCTACATCTCTGCCTGTTTAGCCTCACCCACCGATTCTTCACTACTTCCTGTTTAGCCTCACCCACTGATTCTACATTACTGCCTGTTTAGCTCCACCCACCGATTCTACATCACTGCCTGTTTAGCTCCACCCACCGATTCTACATCTCTGTCTGTTTAGCTCCACCCACCGATTCTACATCTCTGCCTGTTTAGCTCCACCCACCGATTCTACATCTCTGCCTGTTTAGCCTCATGCACCGATTCTACATTACTGGCCTACATTACTGCCTGTTTAGCTCCACCCACCGATTCTACATCTCTGCCTGTTTAGCTCTACCCACCGATTCTACATTACTGCCTGTTTAGCTCCACCCACCGATTCTACATCACTGCCTGTTTAGCTCCACCCACCAATTCTACATCACTGCCTGTTTAGCTCCACCCACCGATTCTACATCTCTGCCTGTTTAGCTCTACCCACCGATTCTACATTACTGCCTGTTTAGCCTCACCCACCGATTCTACATTACTGCCTGTTTAGCTCCACCCACCGATTCTACATTACTGCCTGTTTAGCTCCACCCACCGATTCTACATTACTGCCTGTTTAGCCTCACCCACCGATTCTACATTACTGCCTGTTTAGCTCCACCCACCAATTCTACATCACTGCCTGTTTAGCCTCATGCACCGATTCTACATTACAGCCTGTTTAGCTCCACCCACCGATTCTACATCACTGCCTGTTTAGCCTCATGCACCGATTCTACATTACAGCCTGTTTAGCTCCACCCACCGATTCTAGATTACTGCCTGTTTAGCTCCACCCACCGATTCTACATCTCTGCCTGTTTAGCCTCACCCACCGATTCTTCACTACTTCCTGTTTAGCTCCACCCACCGATTCTACATCACTGCCTGTTTAGCCTCACCCACCGATTCTACATTACTGCCTGTTTAGCTCCACCCACAGATTCTACATTACTGCCTTTTTATCTCTACCCACCGATTCTACATCTCTGGCTGTTTAGCTCCACCCACCGATTCCACATATCTGCCTGTTTAGCTCCACCCACCAATTCTACATCACTGCCTGTTTAGCTCTACCCACCGATTCTACATCTCTGCCTGTTTAGCTCCACCCACCGATTTTACATCACTGCCTGTTTAGCCTCACCCACCGATTCTACATTACTGCCTGTTTAGCTCCGCCCACCGATTCTACATCACTGCCTTGTTTAGCCACGCCCACTGATTCGCACATGTATTGTAAATAACGAGAGAAGCAAATGTAGGTCAATGCAGAAACCAGACGATAAAGATGCTCTGAAGACAAGAAGACGCTGTGCACTGCCGAGTGTCTTTGCATTGCCTTCCTTCTGATCCCAATTTTAGCAAAGAGTGGATGAACTTTATTTTTAATGAAGTTCCAGACTGTGTCTGTAAGAACTTGGTCCTTTGTTCACTTAATTTTACCACATTTTTGTTTATAAACAAGGCACAATTCAACTGAGGATTTTCAGAAAGATTGATGCTAGAAGATGATGCGGTGCGACTATGTAGGACAGTAATGTCACAACACAAGTGTGAGAAACTGTTTTTATCATGTGGTGACTATTGATTTGTCTGTTACTACAGATAGTTTTATATGAAGGCCTACTGAGGATATATGCGTTTTTGACCTAAATGACAGCAGCGTTCATCTATGAAGGATGTAGACAGTCAAACATACACAACTATTAGTCAATCATACAAATACAACAAAACAAATACAATCATAGCAGTGGCGTTTACTTCTTAGTCTGCATCTGCCACAACTATTCAAACACAGCATTCTGATGAGGGAGTCAAAATAAAACAGAAAATACCCTATTACTTGTTGATGTAAAAATCTGGATAACATTGTAAGGAAACCTCAGAGAACAGTGCAAAATAATAAAAATCTTTTAAGGCCGTGATACACAAAGTCGGCAGACCGTCGATGAGCTTCTAACGGCACCAGACTCCTTTGTAATAGATTATGAATTCAGTCTTACTAGTACTGTACATGATTAGTACCATGTGTATTGTTGCCTATGTAGGGAGCTCCAAATCAGTCATGTATCTTCCATTTCGTTTACAGTGATTACTTAGTGATGTGACATACGACCAATTATGGTGACCCATACTCAGAATTTGTGCTCTGTATTTAACCCATCTAAGGTGCACACACACCTGGGGAGCAGTTGGGGGTTCGGTGCCTTGCTCAAGGGAGGGTGAGAGAGAGCGCTGTACATTCACTCCACCCACCTACAATTCCTGCCAGACCTGAGACTCGAACTCACAACCTTTGGATTACGAGTCCGACTCTCTAACCATTAGGCCACAACTTTCCTGTACTGAGAAGTCTGTACTGTGGTCCACTATGGCTATGAAACCAAGTCAGTGCTTCTCTCTCTGTCTGTTTCCATTTAAACAGTTTAGTTGGCAGTTAGAGTCTATTGTCTGATGTCTGAAAAAATAACATCTTTATAGTCAGGTGTTTTGGCACAATAATTTATTTTTAATGGCTAATACATTTTATTGTGGCCTCTATTAGCAGCTGTGCCCAAATGTGTTCATTTAATATAGCTTAATTCAAAAACATTTTAACAAGCAGAGCTTTGCATTTTATTGGAAGACAGGCTGTCAGTGGTTTTGAATTAGTGATCCTATAAAGAGTGTATTAATGTAACAATGGCCACACAAACACATACGCAGATCTGTCTACATATCTATCATATATCTGTCTATATTGTTTGTGCTTCGTGTGTCTGTCTGTCTATATATCTGTCTATTGTATGTCCATCTGTATTTCTGTGTATCATCTGTCTGTATTTCTGTTTATATATCTGCCTAGCGTCTGTCTATCTATCTATCTATCTATCTATCTATCTATCTATCTATCTATCTATCTATCTATCTATCTATCTATCTATCTATCTATCTATCTATGTACTTATCTGTTTGTCTGTCTATATATACAGGGGCGGACTTAACCAATGAGGTAAGCGGCCGCTTAGGGCCCCGGAGAATCAGGGGCCCGTCTTGTATTCGCGAAACAAGCAAATGCACCAGTATGTATTTGTGTTATGGAGAGCGTCAAATGTTCACTCACCACTCAAAACTGCGATTTTTTGTCAGGTGCGGAGTTCTGCAAGCTTGTGAATCCTCTCATTATAACAACATGTAGATAAGATGTAAGTAAGAGATTCATTGTGCAGAGAGCTTATTAACGAAATGTCGTGAGATTGCGATGAACTGAAGTGAGTGACAGCTTTTATAGTGATTATAGACAGAGCGCTCTTTGCGTGCATTCTAAGCGGTTTTGACTGTCTCAGAACAGACATATTCCCCTCAGTAAAAAGATATTCTGTTTCAAGTCAATTTTATTTGTCTTGATGTTTCAAAATGACTCTCTTGTCTGCTTTTCCTAGGTGCGCCAGAACAATAAATACAAATTAATTATAAACTAAAAATGCATAGAATTGCATGAATGCAATGACTGGAGATTTTCGCTTAATAGATTACATTTTCGATCTGTTTCTCGGAAAACCCTATCGAATGAATTAAGAACACTTGGAATATGGAATGAGTTGCATGAGATATTTTTTATGACATTTTAATCCTTTTTGAAAAAAAGATAGAATAAATTTACAATTCATTAAATGGACAAGTGCTATCATTTATTTTCAATATAATCTTATAAGATATCAAATATAAGTCTTCTTTTGTGATCCAAAAAAATAAGGTTGCTTAATATGGCTTTAGAGTAGCATCAGGATGACTAATTATTTAGGCTACTTAAGTTGAGAAGGGGTAATAGTTATAATAAATAATAGTTATAGCTATAATGAGAGAGAGAGCGAGTGAGCAAAATAAGGGTGTAAAAGAGCATATAGTTATTGTGTTGGGGCCCCGTACCTGAAATTTGCATATGGCCCCCAAATCACTATGTCCGCCCCTGTATAAATTTGTCTATCATCAGTCTGTCTGTCTACTGTCTGTATACTGTATCTGCCTATCATCAGTCTCTCTATGGCCTTGTCCACACTAAAAGGTTTTCGTTTGAAAACACATATTTTTCTCTCCTTTTTGTCCTTCTGTCCACACTGAGACAGCGTTTTTGTCAAGACAAACTGAGATTTTTGAAAACCCTCTCCAAAGTGGATGAATTTTTGCATTGTGTGAAAACGGAGGCTTTTGAAAACGGAGGCTTTTGAAAACGATGACGCATATTTAGTCATGTGTCATATTATATCGATATATATCTATGTTTATACCAGCATTGCACTATTCACAATATGTGCTATTCACTTTCACACTATTGCTACAGAATGTGTTACTTTGTACACTCTTCATATCACAGTCATGTAAAGATGAAAGAAAATGTACTCGTGATTGCTGTTTGCATCTAAACATGAGGGCAGTTGAGATTTAGATCAGGCATACAATCATAATTTAACATTTTCTGATGTCTCAGTGTGGATGAGAAACTTTTGAAAATGCTTGACAATGCTAGTGTGGACAGAGAGCGTTTTAAAATGAAAACACTGTTTTCAAATGTATCCGCATTAATTTAGACGTATACATATCTGCCTGTCAACTGTCTATCTGTCTGTCTATCTGCATATCTCTTTATATATCTGCCTACCGTCCGTCTGTCTGTCTGCATTTCTGTTTATATATCTGCCTACCGTCCGTCTGTCTGTCTGCATTTCTGTCTATCGTCTGTCTGTCTGTCTGCATTTCTGTCTATCGTCTGTATGTCTGTCTGTATTTCTGTTTATATATCTGCCTACCGTCCGTCTGTCTGTCGGCATTTCTGTCTATCGTCTGTCTGTCTGTCTGTCTGTCTGTCTGTGTGTCTGTCTGTCTGTATTTCTGTTTATATATCTGCCTATCGTCCGTCTCTCTCTCTGTCTCTCTGTCTGCATTTCTGTTTATATATCTGCCTATCGTCTGTCTCTCTGTCTGTCTCTCTGTCTGTGTCTCTCTGTCTGCATTTCTGTTTATATATCTGCCTACTGTCCGTCTGTCTGTCTGTCTACATTTATGTTTATATATCTGCCTATCGTCCGTCTGTCTGTCTGTCTCTCTGTCTGTCTCTATTTCTGTTTATATATCTACCTATCATCCGTCTATCATTCTGTCTGCATTTCTGTTTATATATCTGCCTACCGTCCGTCTGTCTGTATTTCTGTTTATATATCTGCCTATCGTCCGTCTGTCTGTCTGTCTCTCTGTCTGCATTTCTGTTTATATATCTGCCTACAGTCTGTCTCTCTGTCTGTCTGCATTTCTTTTTATATATCTGCCTACCGTCCGTCTGTCTGTATTTCTGTTTATATATCTGCCTATCATCCGTCTGTCTCTCTGTCTGTCTGCATTTCTGTTTATATATCTGCCTACCGTCCGTCTGTCTGTATTTCTGTTTATATATCTGCCTATCGTCCGTCTGTCTGTCTGTCTCTCTCTGTCTGTCTGCATTTCTGTTTATATATCTGCCTACCTCCGTCTGTCTGTCTGTCTATTTTCTGTATATCTGCCTACCGATCCGTCTGTCTGTCTGTCTCTCTGTCTGTCTGTCTGCATTTCTGTTTATATATCTGCCTATAATCTGTCTCTCTCTCTCTCTGTCTGTCTGTCTGTCTGTCTGTCTGTCTGTTTGTCTGTCTCTCCTTCCCTCTCTCTCTGTCTGCATTTCTGTTTATATATCTGCATATCGTCCGTCTCTCTGTCTGTCTCTCTGTCTGCATTTCTGTTTATATATCTGCATATCGACGTCTCTCTGTCTGTCTCTCTGTCTGCATTTCTGTTTACATATCTGCATATCGTCCGTCTGTCTGTCTGTCTGTATTTCTGTTTATATATCTACCTATCGTCTGTCTGTCTGTCGATAAATTTGTCTGTATTTTTGCCTATATGAATATATGTTTATTGTATGTAATTCTGCCTTTTGTATATCTGTATTTTTGTCTATCTTTTGTCTGTCTGTCTGTATTTGTATCTATATATTTGCCTATCGTCTCTCTCTGTCTGTCTTTTTATTTGCTAATCTCCTCTCTGTCTGTCTGTCTATGCATCTATATATTGTACATATTTCTGTCGATATATGCCTCTTAAGTTTATCTGTCTGTCGATGTATTTTGCTATCATATGTCCCTCTCTGTCTTTCTGGCTAAACATTGCACTGCAGACAAGAACGAGCACCAGTTTGTTCAGTTCCTGCGAGGGTTCCTCCAGCGTTTTTGCAGTGATGTGCTAAACAGATTCAGGGAGTTTGAATACAGTTATAATCATCAGCAATAAGACTATACTAATTGTGATGTCACTGACTTATTAGCTGCTTCAGCACAATGATATAAAGGAGTGAATACGTTATATGGGCACATTCAACACGGACTCACACACACGCTTTCAATAAAATCATGCGCACTAAAGCCATGCGATGATTTACATATGAATTGCGAGTTTTAGCAAACGTGTGTGTGTGTTGTTTGCATGTCTGTCATGTTTGTTTGCTGAGTGCTTCGATCTTTGTGTGCATGTATGATTTATGTGTTCATGTTTGTGGGTTGTTTGTTTGTATATGTGCATTTGTGAGTGTGTGTGCATGATACATTTGTATTTTTGTGTGCATTTGTGTTCATGTTAGCATGTTTTAATATGCATGTGGTGTTTATTTTTGTGTGTGTGGGTGTTATATATTCATGTTTATCTATCGGCGTCAGTATTTGCATGTGTATGC
>CM050413.1:3662403-3697403 GCA_027564155.1 Gymnocypris eckloni scoliostomus | reverse complement strand
TTAATTAATTTTCTGGTTTAAATTATAATAACCTTAATAAATTATTTTAATAAAAAAATAATGTAAAACCGAAAAACCTGTAAAAAAAATTATTAAATAAATAACTCAATGTTTGGTTTTTGCAATGAAAAAAAGCAATATAGGAGCGCGCGCGCACACACACACACACACACACATGCACGAATGAACGCACGCACACACACACACACACACACACACACACCACACACCAATACACACACTAATAAAAATGACAAATGCACATAAAATTACTAAAATGTGTTGTTATTGTTATCTCAAACTACTAAAAACTGTTTTAGGGAATTCAATTAAAATGAACAAAACTTGAACTTGAATGAAAATCGGAAATTTTGCCTTGGCAACTAACATAATGAAACATAAAGAATATGTTTTTTTATTATTAAAATGACTAAAACAAAACATAAATGGCTTAAAGGTAAATATTTAAAATAATAATAAGAAAAATTGTATTGTGAACAAACATGACTTAATTGATCAATAGTATATATAAAAAAAATTAGGTAACACTCTCTTTTAAGGTGAATATTACGTTACATGCACTTACTATTGTAATGGAAATTAGGTATGCATAATTACATGCAAGTAACCCTACGCCAAACACTAAACATATAGTAAGTGCATGTAGTTGATCGTAACAAGGACACCTTAAAATAACGTGTAACCACAAATTAGAATCAAACTAGATTAATAAATCTAAAACACAATGTTGTTCAGTGTTAGTTCATAATTACCTAATGCATAATTATGATACCTAATGCATCGTACTAACAAACGGAGTCGTGTTGTAAAGTTTTGCCCGTCAGTTTTGCTTCTTGAGCTCAAATGAAGTATTTTGGGGGTTGTTCCAGTGAAGAGAGGAACTGTTTTAAGACATTTTGCTCTTTTAACATTTAAAGCATGCCATGTTTTGGGTGGATGTTGTTGGTTTGTACACTTTGTTTAGAGGTTCATGTTTTCTGTTTCTTCTGTTCTTCCTCTCTTTCATTCACTCTGTTTCTTCTCATTCGGTCTCTGGTGGTTCTCTGTTCAGCGTTCACCACATACACCTCGTTCTTCACTGTCAGATTCAGTGTGTGTGTGTGTGTTTCAGTGTTTTGATCTGGATAAGTTTGAAGGCGTCAGCACCGAGGCTGTGCTGGTTGAGCAGTCTTTCAAGCTCCTGAATCAGGACCGCTTCTGGGCAGGTCTGGTCTTCACGGATCTGGACCCCGCTGACCCGCGGACCCCGCCACACATCAGATACAAGATCCGCATGGACATCGGAGACACCGAGAGGACGGACAAGATCAAGGAGAGGTCAGAACCCAACACACAGGATCACAACATCAACACATGAGAGTGAAGACGTCTTACATACTAAAAAACGAAAAGAAAGATGCCAAGAAAATATGAGTTTTAATAGGGCTGTCAAATGATTAATCGCATGCAAAATAAAAGTCTGTGTTCACATAATACATTTGTGTGTACTGTGTATATTTATTGTGTATATATAAATGCACACACATACGTTTATATTTAGAAAATATTAACATGTAAATATTTATATTACAGATAAATATATTTAATATATAAACATAACATATTTTTCGTAAATATTAACATGAATGTGTGTGTATTTATAAATACATAATAAATATACACAGTACACACACATGTAATATGTAAACAAAAACGTTATTTTGCATGTGAATAATCATTTGACTACACTGATTCTAAATAAAAACAAATTAATAAAAACATATGCATGGATGAATCATTCCCATGAAGTGAAATTCAAATAAATCAATTATGAATTTAATAAAAAAAAGTGTAAAAGTGAGAATTTCCACTAGATTAACTTTAAATGCATCCTTATTGTGCATTTTATTTATTTATTTATTTGTATTTAATATTTTTTGTATGTTTAAAGGTTATTTAGGTCTTGTTCCTTTGCACTTTAATTTTATTTTTGGAAAATAAACATAATACTTGAATGCATTACACTTTTATCCAGACCTAAATATATACTATTTAAATAATTATCAAGCTTATTTATTTTGTATTTATAATATTTATTTAGAATTAAAACTAAATATAAATACTTTTTATAAAAAAAAAAACAAATTTACTAAAACGTGTTTTAGGTGTTATTAAATAAAACTATTAAGAACGTTTTTTTTGGTATTGTTTTTTTTTAAGTTGAAATAAAATGAAAAACTTATTTTTATAATCAGAAATGTTGCTTTGGCAACTAACTGAAATATGTGACCCTGGAACACAAAACCATTTTTAAGGATCCATTTTGTTTATAATTGTATAATTATGTATAATCTGAAAGTTGAATAGCTGAATAAATAATATTTCCATTGATGTATGGTGTGTTATGATTGGACAATATTTGGCTGAGATACAACTATTTCAAAATCTGGAATCTTTAAAATAAAATATATATTGAAATTAAGTTGTTCAAAAAGTTCTTAAGAAATCAGTGTTTATATATTTACGTAGGAAATCTACAAATATGCTTCAGGAGCATGATCTTTACTTAATGGGAATTGAGCATTTTTTGGACCAAATCATTATTTTGTCGATATGGCTACCGAATATGTTGAGGATAAACAATACTGTTCATAAAACACATTACTGTTTTATCTCTACTTCTGTTAATGGTGAATTAGAAGCTGTTCTCATAAACCGATCTCAAGCGGGTTTGCCAATATTTCACACACACACACACACACACACACACACACACACACACACACACTGACAATAATGTCTGAACAGTCAATAGCAAATATTTGAACTAATAACAGAACATACAGTCGCTGATTCAGAAGTGTCAGATTGTCAGAGCAGAGTCAGAATAACCTCCTCTCCTAGGTTCATGAAACTGTCGTCCATTAAATGTATTGCTGTTCTGTTGTAAGTAATCTTAATGATTCCTGACTGCATCTACTTTCGGAGGTCAAATAAAGTGCTTTTGCTTTATAGAAACACACAGCGTCTCCCTGACACGGCCGCATCAACTCTACTGCGTTACTGAAACCACGCTGCCTTTCTTTGCCTGAACATTTGGGCGGAGTTATGCAAATATTTCCACATCGTGACATAGACATGTGGGGGCGTGTTTGAACGAGCTGTTTTAAGGGGCGTCAGAGTTTTATCTTTGATAAAGAATATCTCTTTGGTTTTGAGACTTTAGTCTTTGTAACTTCAGGGATCTCATCTATTATCAGCTTGTAGCCCTCCAAAGAGAAAGCAAAACTTGAAATCGCATCATATGACCCCTTTTATATGCTAATGATTTTTGGCATACAATTTAAATCTATAATTTTGACCCATATAGTGTATTTGTGGCTATTGCTACAAATATACCCCTGTGACTTAAGACTGCTTTTGTGCTCCAGGGTCACATATAATTAGTTTAGGTACTAAAATGACTAAAACTAAAACAAATACAAATGAATTAAAGCTATGTGGCAAATGCACGTAACAAATGAACTAAAAAGTAACCAGCTGAACATAACACTCACGATGCTGTATAAATGTGGTTTGTTGTTGATGTGCTTCAGGTCCTGGTCCCCGTTGGCCCGTGATAACCCCTTCAATGACCTGCACTACGTGAGAGGAGGCTTCGTGTACCTGCAGGACATGGTGGATCGAGGAATCACGACGGTGCAGACCGGAGTCAGGCAGCCGCTCGGCGTCTACGCGCAGCAGATGCCGTACCCGTGTTACATGGACGACGCGTAAGAGCCCGTCAAATATGCACCATTATATCGACACTGTTGGGCTGTCTTCATACTGAAGCGACGCTGTGATGTTGAGAGTGGGATGCTGAAGCATGCAGAGAGGTTTCACTCGATCTTACAGCATCATCAACAGCTCGCTGTGGCTGTGATTCATGCCGAAAGTAAATGTCAAATTAATATTAGCTTTGATTGGTTCTCTCGCTCTCCGTCGGTCTGAGAAATCCATCAGTGCATCTGCGGGGGTTCGTGCGAGTTTGGTTATGGGTGCTGATGTGGATGTCAGAAGCACTGCTGTGTTGTGTTTTAATGTGATTATTGATTCGAGAGAAAAGCAGCGTGTTTTATAGATTTGAATGCGAGGCTTGTTCCATGAAACTGAGATGTCAGGTCCAAACTCCAGCCAGGTGACGTTCTTCGTGTTACTGTGAGTCTTAATTTGATGAAGGTTTCGTGATGATGTGAGCGCAGGCTTGTCATTGCTGTCTGCGTTGTGCCTCATAAGTCACTGTGGGAGACAAATAATAATATCATATGCATTAAGATAGGATTCGATTTTCATGCCACGGTTACATACTGAATAAAATTAATGATGCATCGTTTAAAATAGCCAGGTCAATATTTATGCTTAGTTAGTAGAGATTGGATGATGATTACAGACGTCCTGTTAAAGACCCTTGCTTTACAGACTGTCAAAGATCACATTGAGGGAACAAAAGATCAAAATGATCTATAAAATGATCATATACACTAGCATTCAAAATATTAATGTAAAAATAAATGTATTTTATTCAGCAAGGATGCATTAAATTGGTCAATCGTTACTGTAAAAAAGAAATGCTGTTCTTTCTAAATCTACCACAAAAAATATGAAAACATATCAGTAAGATTTGATGAACTTTTTGAGAAGTTACCTGAATACCTGAAATTGATCAAAAATAACAGTAATGATTTATAATGTTACAGACAATTTTCATCTGTGATTCCTGAAAACATATATCACAGAAAATATTGTGCAGCATAACTATTTTCAACATTGATAATAATCAGAAATGTTTCTTGAGCAGTACATCAGCATATTATTATGATTTCTGAATATTATGTGACACTGAATACTGGAGTAATGATGCTGAAAATACAGCTGCACATCACAGAAATAAATTACATTTGAACATATATTCACATAGAAAACAGTTATTATTTCACATTATTACAGTTTTATTTGTATTTATTTTTAATAAAATTAATGCAGGCTTGGTGAGCAGAAGAGACTTTGAAACATTTAAAAATCTTAGAAACCCCAAACTTATGAATGCTAGTGTATATAAGTTGCTCTGTATCACTTCTGTTTGTTTATATATGTAACATATGTGTGTGTCTGTGTGTGTGTGTCTGTGTGTGTGTGTGTGTGTGTGTGTGTGTGTGTGCTGTGTGTGTGTGTGTGTGTGTGTGTGTGTGTGTGTGTGTGTGTGTGTGTGTGTGTGTGTGTGTGTGTGTGTGTGTGTGTGTGTGTGTGTGTGTGTGTGTGTGTGTGTGTGTGTGTGTGTGTGTGTGTGTGTGTGTGTGTGTGTGTCTGTGTCTGTGTCTGTGTGTGTGTGTGTGTGTGTGTGTGTGTGTGTGTGTGCTCACAAAACTGTGCGTGTCTGTGTGCGTGTGCGGTGACGTGTGCGAGAATGCGTGTGAATTTGCTGTGTGTGTGTGTGTGTGTGTGTGTGTGTGTGTGTGTGTGTGTGTGTGTGTGTCTGTGTGTGTGTGTGCATGTGTGTGTGTGTGTGTTCATAAATCTCTGAAGCAAAACTCAGTTCTATTCATGCATTAGAGGGACAGAGAATGGAGAGAATGCTAATTTGCTTTTCAGTGTGTGTGTGTGTGTGTGTCTGCGTTGAGTCATTTTTTCACCACACAAAAGCCTAAATCTGAATTTTAAATGTAAGAGGCAGAAGCGTTTCATGTTGTAAATGCCTCAGTAAGTCGTCCAGACGATTCTGGCCCGACTGGATAAAAACAGCTTATCTAATGCCACAAATCCATATTACATGTTCCATTATTTCTAAATGATATATAAGAAAAGCCGAAGAGAAAGCAGAGTGCTCTTTGTTAAAAGTGAATCACTGTTGCTCAAGTATTAATAGTATCGAGAGAAAGTGATCCCTTAGCATTGTCATCCATCTCAATGGCAGTTGATTGGCTGATGCATAAACCATTGAAAATATGCAACTTACAGTACTTGCCATATTTGATGCCGAAAATGTAATTTGACAATTTTAAAGCCAAAACTATTAAGGGATAATATATGCATGAATGAACAATCTGGCTTTATTTACTCATGTCGTTCTAGACCTGTGTGACCATCTTTCTTTCTTCGAAACACAAAAGATGATCATGAAATGTTTTGGTGTTTTCATTGACTTCCATTATTTGTACAGAAATAAAACTAAGACTCAGAACTAGTCCGTGAGACGAGGAACCGTGCAACTAAAGTTGCATTCACTGCTAAATTGTTTGCAAACGCTAAAACAACACAAATGCAATATTTAAATAATGTTATTCAATCTTAGTGTTTTTGAGCCTCAAATCGGCTACAGAATGCACTTGTTTATAACCGAGTGTGTTAATGCAAACATTTTTAATGGTTTAGATCAGGAGTGAAACACTGAGTGTTGAGTGAGAGATGATGGAGAATTAATGCATTTTAACGAGTTTGTTATCATCCTCCCTCGGCTGTTTCTGCTGTCAGCTCTAATTGTATTGTGGCATCTCTCCCTGACTGTATTTATGAAAGGTAAGCAGAACTGATATGAGAAATCTATAGCTTGTCATATTTTGAGAGCACATGATATATTTGAGCTGCTAGCTAATTGAGCGCAGACAGCACTTTGTTTCCGGAACCTTCTGCTCCGATATTGACATGACATTTCCCTGGCCTTATGAGAGTACTTTAATACTGGCTTACTGTATTATCAAAGCGGCATCGGATGATAAATCATACCGACGCTGAGCTGTGTGTGTGGTGTAAAGATCATCCAGCACAGCCGGGTTCATTCACAACAATACTATCATTACTACTGATCACGGTAATCACCACAGGTGTGTTATTGTCAACTTAGACATTAAAACATCGGCATCACTTCAAATACAACTTTGGTTTGAAGTACTAAAATATCTAGAACTAAATAAAGACCATAAAAATATCACTTTACGTGAACATTTAGCTCAAGTAACATTCAGCTATAAAATACAATTCCAGCTTCTATATTTACAGGATTGCCGTTAATATTACTGCATCATCCATCATTTTCATCTAGTTCGGAGTATTTATATACTAAAAGCTGAAGTGCAAAAATAACCGAAACTAAGTCAACTCAAATTAAAACCTTAAAATCATTACTTGAAAAAAAACATTACAACTGAAACATGTAAAGTGTGTTAAAATAAACACACTATAAGTACAAAAAAGTTAAATGAATAAAATCTAAAACTATTTTCATTACTTGAAATACATAGAAATATGTTTTATGTTATTACAAAATGTAAATATAGTATTGCCCAGTTTTAATCTGCTAAATATTACTATAAGTCATAAAGATATTAAGATATTATAAACTTAAATACCTGTTTTATTTATTTATTTATTCCAAAGCTGCTTTGAAACAATGTTTATTGTGGAAAAACAATTATATACAAATTAAATATTTGCTTTGACAAACACACTTTTTTTTCAAACTTTATCTACAAATTAAATTAAAATTAATTTAAAAATCAAATCAAATAAAAATATTTATAACATATCAGACTCTATTCAATGATATAAAATATAACTGGTTCAGCCACACATATACGTTTTGTCATAGTTACTCAATCCAAACGCGTATTTTAGTCATGTTTCTCTCCTGTGAAACACACAATGATATGTGTGAATGATGTCCTGAATCAGCTCTGGTCGTTCCTGCAGCTTCGTTTCGTCCATTGGCACCATGCTGCCCATGTTCCTGGTTCTGTCGTTCATCTACACGGCCTGCCAGATCATCAAAGGTCTGGTTCTGGAGAAGGAGCTCCGTCTGAAGGAGGTTCTGCGGATTGTGGGGGTTCAAAACTCTTCCATGTGGTTCTGCTGGTTTATAGAGAACATGGTTCTGATGACCATCCCCTGTGTTTTAATCTCGCTGATGGTGAAGGTTAGTGGAGCCGAAACCCTGAACAAATTCAATTAACAGAAACCAATAATCAAGCTAAAAGGGAAGGATGCAAACTTGTCATGTTTTGACACAAATCTGCATTTGAAATGAAGCGCAGCACTGTGTTCATTTATACGTGAGCAGCTCGTGATCCAGTGTTCGACTCGGTTCACAGTAAACGCTGCTTAACACAAACTACATCTCTGCAAACACTGAGGGACATCTTCACAAATGAATTATGAGGATCGTTTGTAATGTGTTTAAGCTTTAAGGTTGTCCTGCAGTTTTCTGCCTAAATAAAAATCAAAGAAATTAGACAATTAGGAATAGTATAAATATTATGTTATATTATATTATATACATATTAGTAGTGTAATTTTGATATTTTTATTCTGTAAAATAAAATTATTATTAAATTATTTTATTGTATAGTACATAATTAGTTGTAAAGTAGTATAGTATTTTTTATTTTTTTATTTTTTATCTACTAAAATAAAACATAATAATAATCATATTAATATATCATATTATTTATTTTTATTTTAGAGCATAGTATAATTACCATATATTTATTTATTATTTATTTTATTGTATAATTTAATAATACACTTTTTTACATATTAATAATATTAATATAAGTTTATTATTATTATTATTCAGTATAGTCATATCAAATGGACTTCAGTTCAGTTTTTAAAACTGTTAAAATAAAGATTGTGTCAATTATTTTGATGAGTTTGCTTCCCTGAAGAAGAAATTAAACTGAACAATCAAACAAATCACAAATATGAAATCATGCAACATAATCACAAATCATCTTGAGAACACACAGCTCACCTTTGTTTGTTTTAGGTCAACATGAAACCAAAATGTGAATCTGACCATATATAATTAATTGACAGATAAATTCAGCCTGAACTTAGGCTATTCAAATTAAACAGAAATGCTATAATGCTGTGTTTATGATATGCATAAACGCTATGTTTTTCATTCCAGTTTGTTTGCACGCTTTTGAATGCAAACCATGAGAAACGACAAAGCTACAATGCAATTAAAGTCATTATGGAAAATAAGCGCACATGTAAAGTTAAAAGGCACAATAATCCGTTTAGCGGAGAGGAAAGGAAGTTGCTTGTGTTGAGAGGTTGCACATTCATAAAGTCACAGTGCTTTGTGGTTTTGATGCTCGTGATCACAGTGGAAATAATCACAGGGAAACGATTACTCCCAAACTGAAGCAGATCAAGCAGAAACGCGTTGATCTTTGATTCCTCTAAATTGGGTTATTATGCTAATTCGTCATGCACAGTATCAAACTGTAGATGATTCCTTGCCGACCTCCTCCGTATCGCTCGCCGCCGCCCTCCGTCGTCTGTAAAGAGCTGCTGTTTCTGTGGTTTCCAGAGTATCTCGTGTTCAAACGTGTTTGTTCTCTCGCTTTGAGGATTAGCTTGTTCCAGTGCTTTCACGTTGGATGCCACAGACTGAACTTATTTCCAATGAGATGCAATGGCGGCCAAGACCTGTTTCTTTTAAATATGAATATGAGTTAAATATTGTGTGAATGTCTGAACTTGTTTTAAAGCAGCATCACACACCTGACAGCACTTTTGCTCTGAGGAAGTTCCAGCTTCAGACTGCCACGGGCGCTTTGGGTGTCTTTCTAAACTAAACTGCTCAGTCATGTCGTTCCCCGTGTCACTTCATTTATTTCATTCTCTCTGTCTGTTCGCTCCGGCTCTCAAAGGGAGAACTACAGTGTGTAGTGCTGGGAAAATCATCTTACTTCCCTCACAGACCTGAACTCCTCCAGAATGAGCTTTCAGTTTCTGTCAGAGATACTTCTGTCATCTCGCTAATATTTCATCTCATTCACATGCTCTTACCATCATCATAACACTGCTCCTCGACATATTACAAGCCATATATTGCCAAAAGTATTGGGTCACCCCTTTATAATGAAAGGTTTGACTACTTTAGTAATGTCCATGAATACAAATCTTAATGTTTAAGCATATAATTATATTCAAGGGAATTGTGTGCTTCTAATTTTATAGCAACAGTTTGTTTACCAAGTTGTTAGCCTGAATTAACATGTTGCTAACATATGTTCAGTATGTTGCTAGAACATTTTAACACAAAATGTAGCATATTTGTGCACGTTAGACAAGTTTCTAGCCAGTTTTATCATGTTGATATCATGTTTCTAGCAAGTTTTATCATGTTGATGTCATGCTTATAGCAAGTTTACCAAGTTGTTAGCCTTAATTAGCATGTTGCTACCATGTTATAACATGTTTATAGCATGAATTAACATTTAACAAGTTTAACATGCTGATACCATGGACTAACATGTTGCTATAATGTGTCTAGCACATTTAGCTCATTGTTAGCAAAAATTCTAGCATGTATTTATAACATGTTAACAAATATTTAGCCTGAATTAACATGCTTTAGCATGTTTTAATACATGACTAACATTTGAGCAAGTTGCTAGAATGAATTAGCATGTTGCTAGCATGTTTAGCATTTTGTTAGCATGTCTTAGCATTCTGCTATGTTTGTAGCATGTTAAGCTTGTTGCTAGCATGCTAACGTGTTTATAGGAATGTTTTTATTTTTTGCTAGCATGTCTTAGCACATCGTTAGCATGATTTAACACTACACTGGCATGTTTTTGCATTTTGATAGCTTTATCCATATCTGTCTATCTGTCTATCTGTCTATCTATCTATCTATCTATCTATCTATCTATCTATCTATCTATCTATCTATCTATCTATCTATCTATCTATCTATCTATCTATCTATCTATCTATCTATCTATCTCTCGCTCTCTCTCTCTCTATCATCATCATTATTAGTTATTATTTTTTTGCACATTACCTTGTTGAACTCGGCTGCTCTTATACTGTGGAATTGGGGTAAATTTATGCTGTGTAAATTTTTTATCTGGGAAATAACAGTCAGCATGGTTTGGTTTAATTCTAATGGAATATACAATATTGTAGTCATTTTAATACCAGCTTCAATATATTGCATTTGCATTGGGTTGAATTCCACGGTTCTTGGAAAACCATCTGTGCATCTGTGCAGAGAATAAGTATGACCCAATCAGTTTTGACCAAATTTAAATATTTGTTTTATGTATATTATAAAATGGAAAGCACAATATGGAAAAGATAAGAAGTATGCTAATGTTATAGACACAAACCAGTGATGAAAGCAGCTTTACCCTGCAGTTGTGTATTTATTATTCTTGTGAAACAGGTACATTCTGTGCTTCTCTAAGCTCAGGAAGAGCAGGATGACAGCTGGCCTGTTACAGACCCATTATAGGAGTCCTTATAATCAGCAGTGTGATTATTCAGCTTCCCCAGCTTGTTACTTTCTCAAACTCGTTCATCGTTTCCATGGTGAACATGGATAGAATGTGCAGAAAATCATCAGATTAGTGCCTAATTAAAACAAATTAGCTGTATGGTGTAAATTGATGGGGGACTTTGTTAATTGCATTACTGGGCATTTATTAAAAACTGGGATAAATGCATTACTGTGTGCTTCCCTATTTAGATGCATTGATCATTTGTACACCGTTCTGTTGGTTAAATCCACAGTAGATGGGCTGATAGAGGTATGTTTTGTCCATCATATAAGGACCGGGCATAGATTTACCTGTAGGGAAGCTTAGGATGGAAATTATCTCTAAATTAAATTGTCACAAAAATCCTGATTGGATTCAGTCATTGCTGCTAAATTGTAAATGGTCAAAGTAATAGTAGTTATAATTTACATTAAAATGTAAGAGATGGAGCACATTTACTGTATGTCAGTCGGTACTACATCATACAGCAGTGTTGCAAATTTGGGGAAAAAATACATTGGATTGCGGTATCTTAAAAAAATAAAAAAGATAATTAAAAGTGAAATTTCCTAAACTTTGTTGGTGGCCCTAAACTGTAGCAGGCATGTAGAAAAAATAGCAAGGCTATAACATAGAAACTAAATTGTGTGTGTGTTTTATATTGAGAATGCAGTTACAATTGTGCCCAGCAATTCATTCAAATGACACTGTTTTAAGGAGTGGGAGTCTAGTGACCATGCAAGAGTTATTATTTGATGTTTCGTGAAGACTCTGTTTGGATGGAGAAAGGAAAAATCCTTCTGGTGAGGTACAGTGACAATGAAAGTTCAGGAAAGTGATCTTATGTCTCTTTGTGTTTGTACGATGAGGCGCATCTCACTCACTGACAGCAGACTTCTGAGGGAGCATAAAAATATAAATATGAGCGTAGATTAGATAGTGTTAACATGTCTACATGGCAAGTCAAGATCTATGCACCTGCTGTGGGGCTGTCAGGTTAAAACAAGAAGTCGCAGTGGTAAATAAAAAATAAAAAAGCCATGAGCCAGAATGATTGTCTCCAGCGATGTTGTGTAATTTGAGAAAAAGAAGCGGGCCACGCACTGGACCCTCAGGTACCCCAATGGTTGCTTGATGTGACGGTGACTCTCTTTCCCTCCAAAATACCTTGAAGGATCTACCAGTGACGTAGAACTCAAGCCAATGGGTGAAGTTCATGTGATGCTCAATGGACTGGATGATTTACTGTATTAAAGGCAGCAGACCGTTCAGTTTGAGGACAGATATTCTGGAGGCATCTCTTTTCACGCCAGGATTAAGTGACAGATAGCATATTTTCTGTGGTGTCTATGTTTAATGATTTATAGAAAACATGTTGGTTTGCGAAAAACTCTGCTTGGTTGTATTGTGTGTGTGTGTGTGTGTGTGTGTGTGTGTGTGTGTGTGTGAAATTACTCTTTGAATGAGTGTGCAAGCAAGTGTTCACACTTGTTTCTTTGTGCATGTGTAGGTTTCTGCGATCTCTGACACGCTCCCTGCCTCTATATATGACTTTAGCGTGGATCTTCTCGGTTGCGTTGATAGTCAAGGGGGTGGTTCAGGAGAAGGAGCGCGTCTGAAGGAGACTGTGAGAATGATGGGATTGAAGAGCTCCATCTACTGGCTGAGCTGGGCCATCAGCAGCACGTTACCCCTCGCCGTCAGCGCCGCGCTCCTTACTGTCATTCTCAAGGTGATTAACGCTGATTCACTGCCATTCACAAACACTGCGGTACACCGGATCCCAGATCTGATCTGGACTACACTGGATCAGAGAGCTTCGTCAGCTTTGCACTGGTAGTGGTTCATAAACATGTTAGCCTGTCCTGCTGAAAAGATGAAGGCTTAATTTCCACGATAGTCTTAACTGGTTTTTAAACAATGATGATCTTTTAGTGGCTGAAGCTAGTAAAGCTGGATGCTGTTGCAGACCAGTGTGATGAGCATGAAAGGGAAGAAGACACACTGTTTGCTATTATTGGTCTCAGGGTAATCTAAAGGGTTTAAAATAAGACGAGCTGCAAGCAACTAAAAATCGAAATAATTGAATTCACCCACAAACTTCTGGATTCCTACAGTTTAATATGTTTTGTTACAAATAATAATTTATTACACTTATTTTCATCATGATTTTATATTTAACTCTGTTATTTATATACTTTGACAGTTGTTCATTGAACTTGCGTTTAAATATAGCAACAACCAGAGGCATAATAAATAAACTGTAATAATCAAATGCAGACTGATTATTGTTGTTTGTGTAATTTATTGATTGGACGAAGTTCATCAGTCTTGATTAGTATGAATGTAAATATGAAGGCCATGAAGCCTAATGTACTAAACTCTGTTTTTATATATCGAGTACATTTCAAAACTCTGTAAAAGCCTTATAATAAAGAGCTACATTATTTAACCCATGACAATAGTTTTGCATGGTACAAATGAATGCATTTAGGTTAATTCGGTGATGCTAAACAATATGTTTGACTTCAATAAAAACATCTAATTTAGATGTTCATTTTTGTCAGTTTACATGCAGTTATCAAAAGGTTATTTAAATCCAGGAATATTAATTTTTCCAATATTTGAAAGCAAGTAGCATATGTAAGCAGTTTAATTTATAATGAGATACTATTACAAATATCGTCTTAATCATCAGATAATATCCCATCTCTCATTTGACGTCTCATTCAACGTCCTTTTCACCAATCCATAATTTTTAATTGAAATAAACTAAGTACTACCAAAAGTCAACTACTTACATTCTCCAACACATAACAGTGAGGTATGTTGAAGCACTGTATCATGAAATTAATGATAGTAAATTGTTTCATGTATTAATCATCTTGAGCAGAAGCATTGCTCTGCTGCTGTCGGATCAGATGGTGCAGTGTTTGTGAATGGACGGTTTTGGTTGGGCAGCGTGACTCTGTGTGGGACCAGCAGGTTGAAGAACATGACAGATGAGCTTATATTCGAGTGCACACATGATTTATATAACTCAGCCCACCAGAGTCATGACGCCCACTGCTTATTCAATCACAGATCTGTCTTTTAATCATCTCTCTCTCTCGCTCTATCACTGCTCTTGACAGATGTAATCGCTTCTCTCAAACGAGTGGATTTTCAATGTCTTGTTGTGCTTTGTAATTATCAGGTTGCATTATTAATGCATCCATGGAAAGTCAAATGCAATGTTCATTAGGGGCTCCGAAAAGCTTTCACGTGGTTGAATGTCTTCACTCTCCGTAGACAAATCAATTATTTGTCTCAGCAACTGTTTGACAATAACAATGTTTGCCCTATCATTTTTCTCCCCACTTCTGTCTCTTTTTCTCAGTATGGAAAGATTCTGCAAAACAGCGACCCATCTGTGATCTTTGTCTTCCTCCTGGTCTTCTGCGTGGCCACGGTCATGCAGTGCTTTTTCATCAGTGTGTTTTTCTCTCGGGCGAATCTGGCAGCCGCCTGTGGGGGCCTCATCTACTTCCTGCTCTACCTGCCTCATGTGCTTTGTTACGCCTGGAGGGACGTCATGGGCTTCGGCGCCAAGATCGCCACGGTGAGATTCATTCAACACACTTCTGCAGCAGCCTGGAGGACTCATGTCCTAATACATCTGAATCATGAGATGCTGAAAGCACATCCAGATAGTGTTGAATATGTGCTTGTAGTGTACTTTTAATCTTAAAAGGTGCATTCTTACAAACAATAATATCATATTAATCAAATAAAAGGCCTCTTAAGTGACTCAAAGAGAGATGCTTTCATGGCTGTTTCTAAACACACTTAAGTACACTTTTAAAAAGTGACCTAATAATGTCAAATTCAATGTTTTACTTTGAAGTAGATTTTGAATCATTGTTTAATAATCTGTTGTCATGATTTAAAGAAGTATACTTATTTTGATGTGTTGACATTTGACTGAAATTATCATTTTAACTGTAGTGGGTTATTCAGTATTACAGGTAATATATTTTAAATGTACTAATATGCAATTTCGTAATTGCAAATTTATAATTTATTTGCAAATATTTAAGTACACTTTAGCTGTATATCAAAGACAATGCAAGTAAAATATGGACTTACAATAAAATGACATTAAATTACATGTAAAGATGTACTTAAGTTCTACTTAAGAGGGTCTAATCAGTCTTATAGTATGCATGTAAATATGAAAATTCAGTTCACACTTATAAATATATATATATATATATTTTTTTTTTTAAGTATACTATACATAATAAGAACTCTTTTTAAAAGTTTTTGCCAAAAAAAACTTAACAAGAAAGATAAAATTGCAACTTCATCAATACATAACATACACATTTCATCAGAAATTAATAAATGCTTTTCAGTACATTCAGAAGTACTTTAACCAAATTTCAAAGACAATAGAAGTAATTTAGAAATTACATGGGAATATGTACTTAAGTCCTACTTAAGTGGGTCGAAACACTAAAGTTCAGCTAATTGCATATGATATTAAGTTAAGCAATAATACATTTTCATTTAATAGCAATTACAAACAAAACATGACATTCAGATCGCAGTTAAGTATATTCTGAAATATAGTATTTCCACAATAAGCACAATTTTAAAAATAAAAAACATGCTGTGTGTCTTTTTTTGGCTACAAATAAAATCAGCAACAAGAAAGAGAGAACAATAAAAACAATAGACAAGTATACATAAAAGTATATACATAAAAGCCCAAGATCTGCACAAGATCCTGAACCAAAAGAGAAGAACAATGTGTACTTCTTTCTTTACCAAGAGAGTGCAGAGTTAGACGTGAGGAGAGAAGAGGATGTGTTACTTGACCCGTGCGTTCATGTAATGCATGACTTACTCACACAGACTGAATGAAGCACTCAGCTCTTCCTAAGGTACATATCCACAGGATGAGATTCAGATCTCCTCCATTCATCTCCAGTGAGGATGTACATTAGAGAGAGAGTGATAGTGATGACCCACACCTGAAGAGAAGAGCGATGGATGGGGACTTTGCCCTTTGAGAAAGAGAAAGACCAACTAAATGACTTACAGCTGCACTTCCGTCATTGTGACCAATCAGAGCTTTATCTCACGCGAAGAGATTCGCTCTATTCAGCAGTGTGTGGATGTCTTCCTCGTATCTGAGTGTGTGTGTGTGTGTGTGTGTGTGTGTGTGTGTGTGTGTGTGTGTGTGTGTGTGTGTGCGCATGCATCTTGGCATTCAGGCGCCACTGTCTAGTCCAGATGAATGAGCCTGCAGGCCCATTAATGTGAGCCATGCCGTGTCCTACACACACTCTCACAAACACACACTCTCTCACACACACACACACACACACACACACACACACACACACACACACACACACACACACACACACACACACACACAAAAACACACATACTGTTTACTTTGAAATTGTGGGTCGCGGTAATGCCGTTGTTTTGATCTTATATTCATACCTGAGTAAAAATGCACACGAGAGGAGAACATTAACATTTATATTAATGGCGTGGATCAGGCGTGTGTCTGACCTCTCTGTCTCCGTCCCGACAGAGCCTGCTGTCGTGTGTGGCGTTCGGATACGGCTGTGAGAATTTCTCCCGTTATGAAGAGCAGGGCATCGGCATTCAGTGGAGCAACATCTGGGTCAGTCCGCAGGAGAACGACCGCTACTCCTTCATCGTCTCCATCTTCATGATGCTGTTGGACGCGTTCATTTACTGGATGCTCACCTGGTACATCGAGAACGTCTATCCGGGTACGGCCCTCTGAAAACATACGATATACATACAACGATTTAGAAAAAACAGCAATATTATGAAATATTATTATAATTAAAAATAAATGTTTTCTATCTGATTATATTTTAATATGTAATGTATTCATGATGCAAAGCTGAATTTTCAGCATCATTACTCCAGTCTTCATTGTCATTTCAGAAATATTGCATCTTATTAATTTTTCATCTTTTGTATTTTATTTTATTTATTATTTTCAAGATGTTGTGTTAATAGAAAGAACATAATTTATTTGAAATACAAATATTTGGGGTCAGTAATTTTTTTTCCTGAATCCTGAAAAATGTAATGTATCACGGTTTACACATAAATATTGTGCAGCACAACTGTTTTCATCATTGATAATAATCAGAAATGTTTATTGATCATAAATCAGTATATTATTATGATTTCTGAAGATCATGTGACACTGAAGACTGCAGTAATGATGCTGAAAATACAGCTGCGCATCACAGAAATAAATTACATTTGAAAAGATATTTACATAGAAAACATTTATTTTAAATTGTAATAATAGTTCACAATATTACTGTTTTCACTGTATTTGTGATCAAATAAATGATCATAGTGAGCAGGAGAGGCTTTCTTCAAGAACATTAAATTATATTGCAGACCCTAACTTCTGAGCAGTAGTAAATATAGTCTGGCTCATTTTCTGTAATCTAGTTCACACCAAGAGTGAAAAGAAACCGCAATCCAGCCCTTCACATCCGAGACACACATTCTGTGGTGTAATTAAGGGATAATCAATTACTAGCTGTGCATTAAATGATTTGAATGCACGACTTGGAGGCGAAGAACGACCCGACAATTGACAATTAATTGAAACACATGCTATAATTCATTCAAATAAATGTGCTTAATGCACTATTTCATCTCTGTGTATGATTTGAAGCTGGCAGAATACTGCTAACAAGCCATAACTGAGGAAATCACCCGTCATTTTTACCCTTCCGGTCAAATATTGTGCTTCAAAGAGCAATACTAGTTTATAACTTGGCAAATGACCATGGAATGAGCCAGCAAATATTATTAACATCTTTAATATGTGAATGCTGGCAAATGACCATGGCATTTCAAGATACATCCATCTGATAATGTGACGTACTGTAATTCAGTGTTAAAGGGAAAGTGTGATATATGAGTATATTATAATAATAATAGTAGAGGAGTAAAAGCTGCTGTAATAAAAAAGGTGCTTCACAGATAACACTAATAACTTTTTTCCTGGTGTGAAAAATGTTTCAATTTTCAAGTCCTGATCATGAGAAATATTCAGTTCCATTATGAATATGTGATAGTTGAGATGGTATTAAAACCTTGACTAACATTATATGTAAATGAATTCAATTAAACTGCCACAGAAGTGTATAATTCAGTCAAATCTAATGTCTAATAGAGCTTTTCGCAGTATACATTGTTTCAAAGCAGCTTTACATAATGACATGATTAATTATATTAGTGTTCCTAATATATCTTACAGTCGCATTTAGTAGATTAGTTCTGGACGATAATATAGTGACATTTCGCGACAATACAAGTAATCAAACAGTTGAGATTTTTTATATACAGTTGAGGTCAAAAGTTTACACCTTTTCAGAATCTGCAAATGTTATTTATTTTACCAAAATAAGAGAATACAAAATGCATGCTATTGTTTATTTAGTTCTGATCTGATTAAGATATTTCACATAACATATGTTTACATATAGTCCACAAGAGAAAATAATAGTTGAATTTCTAAAAAATGACCCCATTCAAAAGTTACATTTACTTCTGTTAAACTATTACAGAAGATTAAAACGCTCACTGATGCTCCAGAAGGAAAAAAACATGCATTAAAAATGTTTGAATTTGAAGATCAGGGTAAATTATGGGTATTTTGTTTTCTGGGAAACATGTAACTATCTTCAGTAGCTACTGAAGGGCAGTACAAAATGAAAAACTAATATGATTTTTAGGCAAAATAAGAAACATGTTCACATCTCCATTCTGTTCAAAAGTTTTCACGCCCCGGCTCTTAATGCATGGTTTTCCTTCTGGAGCATCAGTGAGTGTTTGAATCTTCTGTAATATCTGCAAATGAGTCCCTCAGTTGTCCTCGGTGTGAAAAGATGGATCTCAAGATCATACAGCCGTTGTTGGAAATGTTTAAAATACACAAAAATGCTGGAAAAACAAATAATTTGTGGGAGCTGAAGGGTTTTTCTGAAGAACAGCAGATAGTTTAACTGTTCAGGACAAACAAGGGACTCATGAACAGCTATCACTAAACAAACACACAGCAGTGGATCATTCAGATAACAACACAGTGTTAGGACTTATCACTAAACAAACACACAGCAGTGGATCATTCAGATAACAACACAGTGTTAAGAATCACGGGGTGAAAACTTTTGAACCGGGTCATTTTTATAAATTCAACTGTTATTTTCTTAATATATTATAAAATAACAATTTCTATATAAACATATTTTATATTATTAAAATATAAAATATGAAATATATTATTCAGGTCAGTACTAAATAAACAAAAGCATGCATTTTGTATGATCTCTTTTATTTTGGTAAACTAATTCACATTTTGAAGACACACACACACACACACACACACACACACACACACACACACAGCACACACAAGCAGGACACACACACACTTGTTTGTGTCTTACACACACAGTAGACACACACACACACACACACACACACACACACACACACACACACACACACACACAGAGACACACACACTGATACACAGACACACACACACACACACACACACACACACACACACACACACACACACACACAGAGACACACACACACACACACACACACAGACACACACACACACACACACACACACACACACACACACACACACACACACACACACACACACACACACACACACACACACACACACACAGATGATTCCCCAGCAGCTGACTGAGTATGTGTGCTGCAGGTTACCTGGAAAAGCCTCCGCCTGGAATGAAGCCGGGAGTTTGTATCAGAAACCTGGTGAAGGTCTATAAGACGGGAAATAAACTGGCCGTGGACGGACTCAGTCTGGACTTCTATCAGGATCACATCACCTCGTTTTTAGGACACAACGGAGCCGGAAAAACCACCACCATGTAGGTTTCAGACACTCTTACATGTGTTACATACACCTTGAGCAAGGGCCATAGACAAAATCAAAACACTAGATGTTCGGCCCTGGCAAAGATGAGTTCATCTGGTTGAAAGTTTAAACTGTTGTTTTCAGGACTTGAAATGTGAGTCCGGTTTATGCTGCCGAGTTTTCACAATTGATTTGAAGTCAAATGCTGTGATGATGACGTATAGTTTGCATCTTAGCGTTTGTTATTGCTTGTCTACTCAGAAATGGTTTGTCACATCACGTGCACTGGTAATGTAGGGTTGACAGATTTACAGTGTCCTTTAATGTTACTAGACTTGTGCTCACGATACAGATAAAGAGAACTGAACAAATATAGTTTTCAATATAAGGAAAACATACCTGTGCAATAGTTTAATACCTTGGGATAAATATGAATTAAGTTATATGACTTAATAATATAAGTGTTTAATAATATGACATGCACATTTGAAAGATGTATGTCTAAATGACTACAATTACATTTATTAACTTCAACTACAGCTATAAATAAAAGTTATTGAATTAAAACTGAAATACAAATAAATTATTAAACAAATACATTCATAAAATTAGATGTTTAAATTATAAAAACACATAATATTACTACAATTGGAATAAAAAATGAGCATGTTACACATGTTTTGCAGTTTATGTGTAAGCATAGTTAAAACAACAAAACATATTAGACTTAAAATACCTCATTTGTATTAGATACAAAATATTAAAGTAAATTCTAAACAAATGACGCTGAACTAATGTTTCTGAGACACTTTTAAATCATTTTAAGCCACTTGTCTCATGGTCGGAAAAACAGCAGAAATAATTCATCACATTTACTAGTACAACATTTAAAAGACTTATCATTTCAATATGAACAATATATTTGCGTCAAACTTCATTATGTGACATGTTTTAATTGAAAAGTGAACTTTTACTGTACAAGGGGTTCAAGGTTTGTTTTATTCATCACATACTCAACTATACAGAATATAATCAGTAGAGAAATGTAAGTCAGGACAGGTCCGCTCAATGGACAGCGCCAAAAATTAAACATAACACAAGATAATATATATAAATATAGGTAAAAATAAAATAAAAATAAGAAGAAAAAATAAGGAGTAAAATGTGCAATACAGTATACTGTGGACTTAATAAATAATAAGATAAACGGATGTGCAAGAAGAATGTGCAAACAGGTTGTGCCGGGTATGTACACATAGCAGCAATACGGACGATGGAGAATAATGAATGTTTTACAGTTTATTAAATCGAGTTTGAGTTTAGGAGCCTGATGGCCTGAGGGAAGAAGCTCCTCCTCAGTCTCTCAGTTTTTGCCATCATGCTCCTGAAGCGCTTGCCAGATGGCAGTAAACAGAAAAGATGGTTACCGGGGTGATTCGAGTCCTTGATGATTTTAGCAGCTCTGCTTTTGCAGCGTTTGAGGACGATGTCCTGCAGAGAGGGGAGAGCAGACCCTGAGATGCGCTCAGCTAAGCGCACGACTCTCTGTAGAGCTTTCCAGTCGTGATTGGAGGCGTTACCATACCACACTGAGTATTTCTAAAAAAAAAAAAAAAAAAAAAATATGTTGTTGCTATATAAATAGGTATAATGCAAACAGATGCATACATTTTTAATTGTAGCTTAAGTGTCCAAATGCATTTGTGGAGCTACTGTATGTATTATACGCAAACCTACGACAGTTCAGATCTAAACAATGCAAAGTAAAAAGAGGCAAGCGAGACAGTAACAAGAGACAGACAGTGATGAAGCGTTTTTACTCTGCTGTAAAAGTCTTTTCAAGTGTCTGTACTTTATTAGTGTTTTCTTTTCAAAACTTTACTTCATAACATTCCAAAGCATAATATTGTACGATTTACTGCACTACTTTTCATATTAAATATAATTTAATACTTAATTGCATTAGAAATCTGATAACACTTTAGAATAGGGATCTTATTCACTATTAACTACGACTTTGCCCTCAATAAATTCTTGATTTGCTGCTTATTTCCAAAGAAGAGCACTCTGATGAACTAGAGATACTGTTACATGTACTTGAGTATAGTAGAAATACTTCACTACTGTCCGCCTCTGTCTCAACATGAAATCTCCAGTACATTAGACACTCGTGAGTTCATGGTGTTGTTCATGTTCATTTATTTGTGTGATATTTTTCTTGTTCACCAGGTCGATACTGACGGGTCTCTTCGCTCCCACCTCCGGTACGGCTTACATTAACAGCTACGACATCCGCTCCGACATGGACACCATCAGGACTCACCTGGGAATGTGTCCACAACACAACGTCCTCTTCAACGAGTAAAACCTCCTCCTGTCTCTCTCCGTAATCACAGGAAACACACTCAGTGCTTTATTTGTGCAGGGTCTGAATACTGTGGTAGACCGTTTCTACCACTGAATAAAACATTGAAACGGTTATTGTTTACAATAATACAATATTCTCATATAAGCAATTATGAGAAAAAAAAGTCATAATTGTGAGATAAAAAGATTCAATATTTTTTTATTCAGTGGCGTAAACGGGCTTCCGTGAGAATACTGATGCATCTGAACTCTATAGAATCTAAGAACAAGGTTTGACAGCTAAAGAAAGCTCGTGAGATGAGTAACATTTCAGCAGAAACAGAGCAGTTCAGCTCAGGTCTTCTCAAGGAAGACAGCAGTTCAACTCCAAATGTTCTACTCAAAAACTCGTGGTAATCACAGTTCAACTCAACAATGTTTTTACATGCAAAAAAGAGTTCAGACCCTCACCTGCACCGCCAAACCTGAGTCTACAGCTGCTCCTTCTCTGCATTTGTGTTTCACTCATGAAATGATTTCAAGTTCAGTTTTATTCTAGGACCGAGGCATTAATCTGTCATAACTCATAACTCAAGTGCATGAGAAAAAACAGGATATACATCACATGTGACAGAGGATGTTAGCTTTCTTCACCTGAAGAGTTTGTTAACCCTCTATAGTATGGAGTTGACAAATGGTAACAATTAATTTCTACTTTTTTCCTTGCTATTCTGAAAAAAACATCAATTTATTGCAATATGGTAATTATAAGGGCCGGCCTTAAGGTAATCAATGATGTGCTGTTTTTAATGTTCCCCCAAAACACTGTTGAAGTGCTCCAGAGATTGCTCTGTTAACCTCATTTCTGAACTTCTCTTCTTAAAGGGGATTTTTTTGCATCACCTCTGGTTTGTAAATTATATATTTTTATTCACAAATCAACATTGTCTAAAATAGTTGTGTTTTAAATTGAGAAAATGTCAATGTTCCCATATGGCAACGCTGTACCGCAGTGCAATTGAAGTAATGTATTTACTAAAAAAATATGGTAAGTGTTTGCAATCAATTTATTTAGCTACATTTAAATTAATACATTGAATTGACTAACTTTCTTTTTGTATTATTATTATTATAATTAATTTTCTTTAATGTAGCCAGAATAAATAGTTTTCAACCAGTTACTTTAAAAGAATAGTATATTTCTTTCAGTGTTGGCATTTTTGTATAGATAGTTAGGTTCAAGCTTCAAGGTTTGTTTTATTCGTCACATACTAATTAATACAGAATATAATCAGTAGTGTAATGTAAGTCAGCTCAATGGACAGTGCAAAATATGTAACACAACTCAAGAGAATATGTATAAATATAGGTAAAAAAAATATCAAAATAAAGAGTAAAACTTGCAATAAAGTAAAATATGCAATACAGTATATTGTGGACTTAATAAATAATAATATAAGCAGGGATGTGCAAGAAGAATGTGCAAACAGGTTGTACAGTGTATAAACACAGCAGCAATGATGATGATGATGGAGAATAGTGAATGTTTTAGTTTATTAAATTGAGTCTTGTAAATGTTATTAGACCGGGTCTGAGTTTAGGAACCTGATGGCCTGAGGGAAGACACTCCTCCTCCTCCCAATAATCAGATTATTGATGTATAGTTACAGCAATAATATGATTGCAGTTATCTATTTATTTGAAGTGTTTATTGTAGTATAGCTGTATTGATGTATGAATAAGACAATTACTTATTCTTTTCAGAAAATGAATACAGCAATATTTCACGCTAAGGGCAATAGGAAGAGTGCAGAGTTGGCTCCTCCATGTGATGACAGTGAGGATGAGTTAGACTTTAGTGACTGTAACGATGTGTGCGTGAGTGTGTGCGTGTGTGTGTGTAGGTGTAGGTGTGTGTGTGTGTGTGTGTGTGTGTGTGTGTGTGTGTGTGTGTGCGTGTGTAGTGTGTGTGTGTGTGTGTGTGTGTGTGTGTGTGTGCATGTGTGTGTGTGTGTGTGTGTCTCTGTGTGTGTGTATGTGTAGGTGTGTGTGTGTGTGTGTGTGTGTGTGTGTGTGTGGCAGATTCTGATTATTATTGATTGGATGCATCAATTTCTAAAATAAATGTGCTTTTCAATTCAAAAGATAATCATAATTTATAGAAAAACTATTTTATTTTGCCCATTTTCCATTGTGGTACACTGTTGCCATATGGCAACATTTTCCTAAATACCCCTCCCCCACATTTTGTTTTTAATTTGTTTTGATTTGTATAATTGAAGCTATTTCATGTAATAAAAACTTCTTGGTTAGAACATAATGCATACCATAGAGCGTTAAACTGTGAATGTTGACCAACCTGACCAGCTTCACTAGTCTAACACCCAACTAATATCCTGTGTCATTATTGCTAACACAAATTATAATAATAATAATGATTTGTTAATTGAATTAAAGCTGACATAAAATACAAATAATATAAATATAAAAATAATTGAAAATTAGAAATGTTACTTTGACAACTAAATTAAATTATTTGAAGTACTAAAATTATATAAAGGAATAAAAAAAAAAAAAAAAAAAATTAGTACAAATAAAACTAAAATATTTATAAATGCTACAATCATATACAAATAATACTAAAATGAAATTCTGAGCAAGATATGAAATCAGTGGTGTAATAATTATTTCTAAACGAGTGTTTTATGAACAAAATCCTGAAAACGTCTCTTCTAAATATATAATAAAATATAAATATTACAGAAAAATGAAATGAAACTTAGAAATGTTGCCTCGACAACTAACTTAAATATTTTAATGATTAAAATTACTAAATTAAAAAATAAAGCAAAATAGAAATACTAAAAAACAACAAATAAAAATTACCAAAGCACATAAAATTACAAAAGAATTATACAAAAATGTTATTCTTCTATTATAATAAAAATATATAAAAGCAGTATAATAGCATATAAATAATACTAAAATAATACTGAATTCAGTTGTGTAAGAAAGTATTTATACACAAAAGCTAACCAAAATATTAATAAATACTACATATATATATATAAATAATACTGAAATTCTGAGCAAGATATGAAGTCAGTGGCGTAAGAATCACTTCTGCACGTGAGTGTTTAATGAACAAAATCCTGAAAACTCATCTGTTCTCTTCTACTATTTATACCTGTTTATGACCATATATTTCATGTTCTCGTACAAGTATGTGTGAGTATTATACATTGCATATGTTCTTATCGGTGTGTGTAAGTTAGTATTTATTTCCATATATTCATGGTTCCCGTTTGTTTCAGTCTGACCGTGGAGGAGCACATTTACTTCTACGCCCGTCTGAAGGGCCGGAGCTCTAAAGATGTGAAGAAAGAGATTGATCAGATGATTCGAGACGTGGGTCTGCCTCACAAACGCAAAGACCTCGCCAAGAACCTCTCAGGTGTGTTTGCATCAGCAGCGCTCAAGCGCTCTGCTCTCAATGATGCACTCTTTCTGAGATGATCTGTCAACCGTCTGCTGTCCGTGTGCAGGTGGGATGCAGAGGAAGCTGTCGGTCGCCATCGCGTTCGTGGGCGGATCCAACGTCGTGATTCTGGACGAGCCAACGGCAGGAGTCGATCCGTACGCACGCAGAGGCATCTGGGAGCTGCTGCTCAAATACAAACAAGGTGAGAGAAATCAACGAATGTAAACATAAACAGAGGGTTCAGGGACTGTTGCATTGAATCACGGCATGAAAGACACAATTAACAATCCTGCGTTTGTCCTAAGATAGTCGCACAGGGATGGACATTTAGTCTTTTTCTCAAGTTCAAAGTTTAGAAGCACCAAAAAACAAACAAGGGAAAAAAGGCAGCTTTAGTGGTGCAATGAAAATATATCAATAATGTGTTTTCATTAATAAAGGGATAAAATGAGACAATAAAAACTAAATTATTTAATGTATTACAGTATAAAAAGTACACTTTAAACTGTATTTGATAGTTCTGTGTTTATTTTATATATACAGTATCTCACAGAAGTAAGTACACCCCTCACATTTTTGTAAATATTTTATTATATATTTTCATGTGACAACACTGAAGAAATTATACTTTGCTACAATGTAAAGTAGTGATTGTAGAGCTTGTATAAAGGCTTACATTTGCTGTCCCCTCAAAATAACTCCACACACAGCTATTAATGCCACCAAGGTTAAATTTAGTGTTATCGCTCTCACTCTCTCATACTGGTCACTGGAAGTTCAACATGGCCCCTCATGGCAAAGAACTCTCTGAGGATCTGAAAAAAATATTGTTGCTCTACATAAAGATGGCATAGGCTATAAAAAGATTGCCAAGACCCTGAAACTGAGCTGCAGCACGGTGGCCAAGACTATACAGCGGTTTAACAGGACAGGTTCCACTCAGAACAGGCCTCGCCATGGTCGACCAAAGAAGTTGAGTGCACGTGCTCAGTGTCATATCCAGAGGTTGTGTTTGGGAAATAGACGTATGAGTGCTACCAGCATTGCTGCAGAGGTTGAAGGGTTGGGGGGGTGGGGGGTCAGCCTGTCAGTGCTCAGACCACACACAGCATCAAATTGCTCTGCATGGCTGTCGTCCCAAAAGGAAGTCTCTTCTAAAGATGATGCACAAGAAAGCCCACAAACAGTTTGCTAAGACTAAGGACATGGATTACTGGAACCATGTCCTGTGGTCTGATGAATCCAAGATAAACTTATTTGGATTAGATGGTGTCAAGCGTGTGTGGCTGTAACCAGGTGAGGAGTACAAAGACAAGTGTGTCTTGCCTGCAGTCAGGTATGGTGGTGGGAGTGTCATGGTCTGGGGCTGCACGAGTGCTGCCGGCACTGGGAAGCTACAGTTCATTGAGGGAACCATGAATGCCAACATGTACTGTGACATACTGTAGCAGAGCATGATCCCCTCCCTTCAGAGACTGGGCCGCAGGGCAGTATTCCAACATGATAACAACCACTGCCTTGCTAAAGAAGCTGAGGGTAAAGATGATGGACTGGCCAAGCATGTCTCCAGACCTAAACCCTATTGAGCATCTGTGGGGCATCCTCAAATGCAAGGTCTCTAACATCCACCAGCTCTGTGATGTCGTCATGGAGGAGTGGACTCCAGTGGGAACCTGTGAAGCTCTGGTGAACTCCATGCTCAAGAGGGTTAAGGCAGTGCTGGAAAATAATGGTGGCCACACAAAATATTGACACTTTGGGCCCAATTTGGACATTTTCACTCAGGGGTGTACTCACTTTTGAGGCCAGAGGTTTAGACATTAAATGTGTTGAGTAATTTTGAGGGGACAGCTAATGTACAATGTTGTACAATCTGTATAACTTTCCATTGCAGCAAAGTGTCATTTATTCAGTGTTGTCACATGAAAAAAATATAATAAATATTTACTAAAATGTGAGGGGTGTACTCACTTCTGTGAGATACTGTATATATATATATATATATATATATATATATATTGTTCTGTCCACCCACGGTTTCTGATCTATTGTCAATAGTGTAGCAATGCATGAAGCACAACTCACACAGAAATCATATTCAAACTGGGAGTTGAGCCCATGAACCTGAATGTTTCGATGGCAAAATACAGTCGTTTCGATTAGATTCTTATTGAAATTAATGGCTTTTGCTAACGAAACATTCAAGGTCTTGGGTTCACTTCCTAGGAATGCACATTGACATAAATGCATTGAGCAGTTTTAACAAAAATGATTAATCAAAGATAAACCAATATTCACAATATACAATGGCAGGAAGAAATGCAAAGAACAAAAATGCATTGAAGAACTTTGGATAAAATTAGATGTCAGATGCGTCAATATAAATGCAATGCAAATAGATGATGAAGAAAATTAATCAGGACATGATCACCTGAAATAAGAGGAATGGTAATTAACATGGTTACAGATGTCAGAAAGAGATCAAAGATGTCGTTACACATCCTTGTTTTCCCCCACTTGAATTGAGACACTGAATCTCACTCTCAGCCGCATGAGCATGGATCTGCTGCGGACATGTGACAGCACTTTCCATCTCAGTCCAGAGATCATGGTGATCAGTGGTGTCAAAGGTTCTGGCAGGTCAATAAAAGCAATGAGGCGGTCTGTATTCTGTCCCTGCATCTGTCAGCGGTGGGGCGATCTTTGCTGAAGGTACTCTGCAGGACGTATGGGGTTAAAGCGCTGGAGCAGAACATCATGACTCTCAGTAGTTTGTCTGAGATGCCACGACTGTTTCCAACTGTCACACTTTCTCTTATGAATTGTGACACTGCTCTTTCCAGTTTTGAGCAATGATTTGATTCCTACACGCTCTAAAGGTGAGGACTTTGTGCAAGAAGATCCTCAGGCCTGCAGTCTTTGGCGTTCTTATCTCCCTGGTATCGCCGGCATGACCAGCTCGTTTTTTTTAAGATCAGTGCAAAAGACAATAAAAGTTGAATTTCCATACATTAATCAAAACTGTTAAGTGTCTACTTTTATTTGTGAACACTCACAATAACAACAAAATGTTGTGCTTTTAGAAAATAAAGAAAACAAACAGACTTATTTTAGAAACGGGTCACTAAAATGAGCTGTAACTCAGCATTATACTAATACTCAGCACACAGACATGTGAGTTATATCTATATAAAGCTTGAAGTATCTACTTTTAAATGTAGTATCAAAAACATTCTATGATAAAATAATACGTACGAAACCAACTTGATGTTCAGTCTTTGCCGTCTAAACTCATTATCTCTAATGCAATCCCGCCCACACGGGATGAAAAAATCACCTCAGACCCCAGAGGGTTATACTGCTTCTGGAGCGCCAACATTGGTTCTGACCTGCTCCAACACAATTCAACTCCTCAAAACGCATGCACAGAAACATTATTCGGTTTGTTCATGGAACGTTATATTTGTGTCAATTTTGGTTGGAATTTCATTAAAAAAAAATGTAATGTTACTATTTGTTTTAGAACATTCAGAGAAAACATTGAAAAATATTTTTAAAAAATAACAAAACAAACTGGATGTTTTGAACATTCAGAGAACATTCATAAATCATGTTTTTAATTAAACTAATGAAACAATAGCAAAACATTCTTAGAACATATTTGTGTTAGCTGTGGAGTTATCTGGACTTTATTATTGTTATCCAAAATTAAACATTTAACATGAAAAGTATTTATACATCGTTTGTTACTTTTTAATGTTTCAGTTGGATGTTCATCTAGCATTTTTTAAATGTAAAAAATTGTTTCAGAACATTCAGGGAATACATTTATTTATAAATATAGCTTCCATAAGGTTTGCATGTTCCTTTGATGTTCGTATAATTAAGGAAACAAGTTTAATTATTTTTTTGAACTTTCAGAGAACATTTCAAAGTAATGTTTTCATAACTTAATGAAACGTTAGCGAACCGGTCACAGTCTTAAGATTCCAACACGGAGGTTTTTAATACAATAATAAGCACAGTTTGTCCAAGTCCAGATAATAGTGTGCACTTTAACACAAACAACAACCGACAACGAAGTGAGAAATAAAGGAATGTGATACAGAGATAACGAACCAAAGTCCAGGATAAGGGGAACTAAACGGACAGTTCCTCTCTAAAAACAACACATGCTGTCAGCTGGATTTGAATGAACTGTTTGTAATAATGTCTGAATGTTAGCACATAAACATTATTTGTATATCGTTCATGGAATTTTTTTATTTTTTTTCATCTTAACATTTTAGTTATATGTTCATATAATTATTTTTTTTAAATGTTACTACTTGTGTCCGAATGTTCAGAGAACCTTCAAAAGTAACATTTGAATAATGTTCAAAATGATCAAATGGAGCGTTCACTTTCTAGATAGTTTATAACTAACAGAGCTTCAGCTATTAGCGTATAAGCTATCTGTAAAGTAATGCGTAGCTGCATAATGACGCTTACCTTTAATGATTCAATAGAAGCTTTTTTAATATGTGAGCAGACTTCGTGTTGAAATACAGAGAATTTCATTTTCAATTTGCCTCTCAAACTATAACTGATATATGATTCTTAATCAATACTTAACATAATAGGCATTTTATGTGTAATTGACATTGAGGAAATGTTTGAAATTAATAAGGAACAATAAATAATACATTACAAATAATAAATAATACATTACAATAAGACATTACATTTATTTATTATGATACCCTCACATAAAATGATATAACGTATATTATATAGCAAATAAACTGCTTGCTCGTTCGTATCGTTGCAAAGTTTCTCTATATTATCATCCAGCTCTAATTAGCTAAATGTGATTATAATATATTCAGTATGTGTATTGTGAAAAGCGCTATACAAGTAAATGAGATTTATTTGACTTGATTGATTATTTGACATGCAGATGGACAAGAGCTCTCTCTCTTCAAATGTGAACACGTGTAAATGACTGTCAGATAAAGCAAGAGCTTTTTGATGCAATTCAGTCAATCTGCTGCTTTACGGATGTTATTCTGTTCTTTATTTGATCATTCACTGGACTTAACACTATTCTCCAGTGTTTCTTCTGTTAGATGGCTTAAAGCACTGTTTATTTGATTGATAACTTTGTTCTGTTGTTGTTTGTAATTCGTTTCTTATTTTGTTTACTTGAGAAGCTCAGTGTAAAACTCTCTCAAAGTGCAAGCTTGTTAAATCAGTTGTAAAAATATTACATGTTCAATTTATAATTATTGTCAATACTAATAAGTCCTGCACTCCACTGGGGACTGAAGTTGCATATTCAGCCCATTTCAGCTGGATCACGCGTGTAATTAGAGAGCCGCTGATGATTATTTGATTAGTGCAGCTGATTATTGTCTGATTAATCATTTAGAAAAATGAAATTATGTGTACTAGTGCAGTTAATTGGGCTGAGAGTGGCCTTTTGTCACACACACACTCACACTCACTCACACACACACACACACACACACTTGTACACAAATTGAATCAGGAGTTTTTGGCATTTGCTGTGTGATTTAAAGTGTTTACATCCACAGGTGGTGATTAGTAGACTAACATTCAGATATAACAAAGATGTTTGTATATATATATAGTAAAAGCAGCAATATTGTGAAATATTAATACTATTTCAAATAGCTGTTTCTCATGCAAATGTATTGTAAAATGTAATTTATTTCTGTGACGCGCAGCTGAATTTTTAGCATCATTACTCCAGTCTTCAGTGTTTTTCAGAAATCATACTAATATATTATATTTGCTGCTCAAGACACATTTCTGATTATTATCAATGTTGAAAACAGTCGTGCTGCACAATATGTTTGAGGAAACTGTGATACATTTAATTTTTCAGGATTCACTGACGAATAGAAAGTTCAAAAGAACAGCATTTGTTTGAAATAGAAATATTTTGTAACATTATAAATGTATTTACTCTCATATTTGATCACTTAAATGCATCCTTTATGAATAAAAGTAAAACAAAACTTTTGAACATTCCTCGCTAACACAAAATAAATACAAATAAATAAATGTTCTAACAACATTTTATCAACATTCCCATTATTAAAAGTTATTTCTCTGAACATTCTAAATGCCCACTTTTAAAATAGTTTTAAATGGTTACGGAAACGCTACTTTTGACAGTTTTTAACAGTCTGAAACAACTTAGTAATGTTTAAGCGGTAACACTTTATTTGAAGATGTCATAATACAGAGTAACTACATAGTTAAGTACTTAGTAGTAGCCGTTGCACTTACATGAATCAAAATGTACTGACCATGTAACTAAGTTATGGAACAGTTTGTAATTATAGATGTAATAGACAGCCACTGTTACACATATGATGCAGACCGAGTCTGTTACACAGCTACTTAACACCACACGGTCTGGGTAATTACTCTGTATTATGACACCTTAAAATATAGTGTTACCCATTGTGCTAATGTTTTGAGAACATATAACTTTATATGAACAATACATTAATGTCACTGAGGGAAAGTTCATGTGTCGCTCAGAGAACCTTTACAAAGCATTCAGAGAAGTTTCCCTGTCAGCCGAGTTAGTGTAATTAAATATGTGAATGAATAAATGTCTCACGCATCGCATCCGTCTTTTAGAAGAAAACCACTAAGACACTGTTGTGTTATCAAGGTCTGTTCTGGCTTCACAAAAACGGTATAATTTTAGCATTTATGCAACATTTTTTACATTAGAATTTTTGATTTAGTCCCACAGAAACTGAAATTTGAAGTGCATCCAAGCATACTTGTTTTTGGTTTGTTGGGTTCTGTATTTTGGTCAGTTTGTGTATATTGTGCTGTTTTGGCCTGGTTTGATAGATGACTGTTCCATAATACAAGTCATCTCTCTCTATATTTCTTCTTCTCTCTTTCTGTCTATTCATCTCTCCGTGGCTCTCCAGTGCTGTTTAGTGTCTGGAGATGAATGTCACACTGAATGAGTTTGCTGACACACATCCATCTGACTGAACGCTGTGATGTGTGTGTTAGTGTCTGTAAAACCATTTCATTCATAGTTCAGATAACTTCACATATATACAGGGCTTCTGCCGGCTTTCATTTGCACTCATGGCGTTAAATGATGCATGCACTGCAACAAAATGAATTCCTTCCTCAGTATTTGTTGTCTTGTTTTCCAGTACCAACATCTAAACATCCTTAAATCAAGATACATTTACTGGAGATGCAAATTGAACATATAAAGCCTTGTTTTCTGAGAGATTGGTCAAAATCAAGTGAGTTAATGTTTAAAACGAGAATAAACATGTCAATGGGGGATGCAAACTTATTTTCCCATTTCAATAAGTTGATTATTCTGTTCTTGTTTTAATCAAACTCACTTCATGTTGACCAATTTCTCATCAAACAAGACTTCTTATGTCCTTTTGCTTCTCAGACGTGTTGATTTAATAATCTTCAGATATTTGCACTGGAAAACAAGACACACTTTTTTTTGCAGTATGATCAGAAGGTAAATTCCATATTTTAGTAGAGTAGAGAAACATTTACATTTATGCATTTAGCAGAAGCTTTTATCCAAAGTGACTTACAGTACATTCAGGTTATAAATGTATTATCAGTATGTGTGTTCTCTGGGAATCGAACCCACAACCTTTAGTGCAGCTAACACAATACTCTACCACTGAGCCACAGGAACACAAGCTGATATTCAAGCTCTTTTTGTGAAAGTAATGGAGATGTTGGACATGTTGTGTGTTCAGGTTTTAAAGCATTGCTAGTGAGTCATTCACATTTAGACACTGTATTGATGTATTGTGTTCCATTCCATGCATTCTTTATTTTTCTTTCACAAACCCTGTTATCTACATGCAACTCTCCAACAAACACGTTTTCCATTTCAAGGCTTTGAGTTGTTATAGTTGTTGTGTCCAACATCAGCGTCTCTCGATATAATCCCGAGTTCCTCTGCCAGGTTTGACGTCTGCCTTTGGGAAGCGCAGATGCATGATATTTCATGATATTTCTGCTCTCGGCAAGTCAAAGAACAGACGTCTTGAACTCCCACCGCCTCGTTACACAGGCAGAGCAGAAATAATGCCCCGCGGGTGTCTGCTTCAGCGGGAGCTCCGGCGAATACAAAACACGGGGAACTGTTCTGCACAGAGGGAGATATAAAGAGAGCGTGCACCTGCACTTCACACGCGCCCCGTCCCATGCAGATGCGCTTCAGAAATGCTGAACTTTGATGGTTCATGGCTTTCCATATGTCTGTCTCTTCCAGGTCGTACCATCATTCTGTCGACGCATCACATGGATGAAGCGGATATTCTGGGCGATCGTGTCGCCATCATCTCGCACGGCCGCGTCTGCTGCTGCGGCTCCTCGCTGTTCCTCAAGAAAGCCTACGGTAGAGGTTATTACCTGACGGTCGCGCGGGCCAATCAGGAGCGGGTCCCAGAGATTAAAGAGGTAAACTGGCTGATCGGGTCACTATTTCTACCCTGAGGTGAATTAGGTTGCACTGAACAAGTCCAGGTCTTCTACACACAACACAAACTATACAATAGACAATAATACAATACCAGCATTTCACTAACACATACACTGAGAAAACCTTTCCAAAAAATTATAAAGAAACGGCAAATAACTTTGAGTTCATTTCGAAGCAGTAACGGTGAATAGTCAAATGTACAGTAATCTTTAGTAGTTTTATTAACTCATCGTTTATTTATTTAATTATAAAAAATGCTAATATACATAATATATATAGTCCTATATAGTTAAAACAAATATTTATATATATATATATATATATATACATCCTACTATAGTATTGTTTTGTATTTTCCTTTTTCATTGTAATTTAAAG
>CM050413.1:3644903-3657403 GCA_027564155.1 Gymnocypris eckloni scoliostomus | reverse complement strand
GCGGAGGGATGGGATGAAAGGAGAACATTTGGAGAGATAGCAGAGTGGAAGAATAGAGAGAAATTAATTATGCTGGGAATGAAGGGTGACAGTGCCAGTTTTTGAAAGTGTTTAATCGAACCCTTTTTAAACATTTAACCAAGCCAACACAAGCACATGACACTCGTCTGCTAGAGAGAGAGAGAGAGAGAGAGAGAGAGAGAGAGAGAGAGAGAGAGAGAGAGAGAGAGAGAGAGAGAGAGAGAGAGAGAGAGAGAGAGAGGGACAATGGGCTGAAAACTTGAGCCACTTTGACACGTGGTGTTTCAGCATACAAACTTGCATCTTACTCACTAATCACCCTCAGTCCATGTGCTTAAACATTCAATATGTGCATCTCAATGAATTTAAATTGTAAACCTGTATTAGATTATTACTGATACACAGTTAAACTCCATTAAGAGCAGATGTATTGAATGTGTTTATGTGTGTGTGTGTGTGTGTGTGTGTGTGTCAGGTTGTAATGCCGGCGTTCTTCGTGTGTTTGGCTCTCATCTTCTCACTGATTGTTCCTCCGTTTGTTGAATATCCCAATCTGGAGCTTCAGCCCTGGATGTATGGAGCTCCACAGAATACCTTCTACAGGTACACGCATACACGTAAATGTGGCACCATATTATGTATGTGCAGTATGTGTATATTTATTTAGGGGTCAATAACGAAATGTTAACCAAATTGGTAAAATGTAAAAAAAAATATGTATTTATTAAAATAGGATAACTATCAAGTTCAAGATTTCAAGATTTGTATTCGTCACATACGTGACAAAAAATAAATGTTAGTTATGTTAGTTAACATAACGTCTCGGTTACTTGCGTAACCCCCGTTCCCTGAAGGAGGGAACGGAGACGTAACGTCAGAGTGACTGACTAATGGGATCTCGCCGGAGAGCCCAATCACCTTCGAGTGTTAACAAAACAAGCCAATGACAGTTGGCGTGCGTGTTTCGCCACGCGCACTCCGCCCCGCGGTGCGGGTATAAAAGGAGAGCGCGTGCAAACGCACATCAGTTTTTCGCTGAGGAGCTGAGACTGTGTGCCCCAGCCGTACAGCGGTGGTACAGCAACTATGGCGACGGGACGTTACGTCTCCGTTCCCTCCTTCAGGGAACGGGGGTTACGCAAGTAACCGAGACGTTCCCTATCAGTCAGTCACGTTCGACGTAACGTCAGAGTGACTGACTAATGGGATCCCTTGGAAAACGCCACTATTGCTGACCCCCTCCAGTGCTCTGCAGAAGCCGGCAAGTCCCCCCACACCAGCTGGGATGGAAGATAGGACAGGGTTTAGGCAGAGATAACCGCACTGCTGTTCCGCTCAGTGGGTAGAATAACACTGGGAAAGCGTACCCCAAGTAGGGGGAAACGCTACGGAGCCACATCCCGCATAAGGAGGTATCATGTGGAGATTACACGTATGGACTGGCCAAGGGCAGTACCACATCGGAGTCTCTTAGGTAGACCCAGCCCGCCTGGGGTGAGATAGCTACACAGCAGAGAAGGCAGAGGGTTCTGCCAGGGAAGACACGGGCTCACCAAGGGGGGGGGGCCGTACCGTGGAAGAATACACATGTGGGATCATCAAGGGGGAATCACTACACATGGGCACCTAGCCCAGCACAAGGGTTGACCTTGGGCAACGTACGAGTACTGGACCTGGCGTCTGGTGCTCCGCCACACCTGACTGCCGAGGGTGCGGGAGGAACTTCAACAGGGTTCGCCGTGGGGAACTGAACTGAGAAGCAACAGGGCGCACGTATCCAGTCCGTGAGGGAATGGCGCAGCAAGCGTGATTGACACCGAGCGGGTTCCAGTGTTACTGGCCATCTGAGACAAGTACACGGGAGGACACTGGCTCTATACGGAGATTGTAAAACCTCGCAAACATATTAGGTGTCGCCCAGCCGGCAGCTTTACAAATGTCTGCTATTGAGGCGCCTCGTGCCAAAGCCCAAGAGGAAGCAACGCCTCTCGTAGAGTGTGCTCTCACACCAAGGGGGCACGGTAAGCGCCGGGCCTGATAGGCCAAGACTATAGCCTCCACTATCCAGTGGGCGAGTCTTTGTTTGGAGACAGCTCTTCCCTTCTGCTGTCCTCCGAAGCAGACAAAGAGCTGGTCTGAGGTCCTGAAGCTCTGCGTGCGGTCCACATAGATGCGCAAGGCACGAACGGGACAGAGCAGAGCAATGGCTGGGTCTGCCTCCTCCCGGGGCAGCGCTTGCAAGTTCACCACCTGGTCCCTGAAGGGCATGGTGGGAACTTTGGGCACATATCCAGGCCGGGGTCTCAGGACAACGTGAGAGTCAGCCGGCCCGAATTCTAGGCACGAATCGTCGACCGAAAATGCTTGCAGGTCCCCTACCCTCTTGACTGTGGCCAATGCCGAGAGGAGCACTGTCTTTAGAGACAGAAACTTAAGCTCTACTGACTGCAGAGGCTCAAGGGGCCCCTCAAGGCCGACAGGACCGAGGGGAGATCCCAAGAGGGTACCAGGTGAGGGCGCGGAGGATTTAGCCTCCTTGCCCCTCTGAGGAACCTGATGACCAGGTCGTGTTTCCCCAGAGACTTACCGTCTACTGCATCGTGGTGTGCGGCGATAGCGGCGACATACACTTTGAGGGTGGAGGGAGACAGCCTTCGCTCCAACCCATCCTGCAGGAAAGAAAGCACGACTGCGATCGGGCATCTACGGGGGTCCTCCCGCCGGGGAGAACACCAATCGACGAACAGGTTCCACTTCAGCCTGTAAGCTTGTCTCGTAGACAGAGCCCTGGCAGAAGCGATAGTGTTTACTACCGCTGGAGGTAGCCCACTTAGAACCTCCGCGTCCCGTCCAAGGACCATACGTGGAGATTCCACAAGTCTGGGCGCGGGTGCCAGAGGGTGCCCCCTCTCTGAGAAAGTAGATCCCTCCTCAGAGGAATTTGCCAAGGAGGGGCTGTCGCGAGGAGCATCAGTTCTGGAAACCACGTCCGGTTGGGCCAGTAAGGCGCCACCAAGAGGACTTGCTCCTCGTCCTCCCTGACCTTGCACAGGGTCTGTGCGAGAAGGCTCACTGGGGGAAACGCATATTTGCGTAAGCCCCGAGGCCAGCTGCATGCCAGCGCATCTGTACCGAGGGTCCCCTCGGACAGGGCGAAAAACAACTGGCAGTGAGACGTGTCCGGGGAGGCAAATAGGTCTACCTGAGCGTCCCCGAAGCATCTCCAATTTAGCTGGGGTACCTCGGGGTGGAGTCGCCATTCTCCCGGAAGGGCGTGCTGACGTGAGAGCTCGTCGGCTGCACGATTGAGCTCGCCTGGGACATGAACGGCGCGAAGCGACCTCAGATGCTTCTGACTCCAAAGGAGGAGATGGCGGGCGAGTTGCGACATGCGACGGGAGCGTAGACCGCCCTGGTGGTTGATGTACGCAACGGTCGCAGTGTTGTCCGAACGGACCAGTATATGCTTCTCGTGTAGCAGCGTTCTGAAGCGGCGCAGAGCAAGCTATACTGCCAGCAACTCGAGGCAATTGATATGCCACTGCAGCTGGGGCCCTGTCCAGAGCCCCGCGGCTGCGTGCCCGTTGCACATGGCCCCCCAGCCCGTGGCAGAGGCGTCTGTTGAAACAACAACGTGCCTGGATACTTGCTCTAGGGGAACTTCTGCCCGAAGAAAGGCAAGATCCGACCATGGGCTGAAGGTGCGACGGCAGGACGGGGTGAGTGAGACCCGGTATGTGCCGTGGTGCCATGCCCATCTCGGGACTCGGTCGTGAAGCCAACGCTGAAGCGATCTCATATGAAGCAATCCCAGCGGCGTGATAGCGGCTGAGGATGCCATATGCCCCAGGAGCCTCTGAAAATGTTTCAGTGGAACCGCCCTCTTGCGCTAAAGAGACTCCAGGCATCTCAGCATTGACTGAGCACGCTCCTCTGAGAGACATGCTGTGAGGTTGACCGAGTCCAACTCCCTGCCGAGAAAAGAGATCCTCTGCATAGGGGAGAGTTTGCTCTTTTCCCGGTTGACCTGAAGCCCCAACCGGCTGAGGTGCCCGAAGGGAGGGCCTACTGGTATGCTCGCCCGCCAAATGCGAGGGAGGATCGAGACATGGAAGTAGGCGTCTTTCAGGTCGATCGCTGCAACCCAATCGAAGGACGGACGCATTGAAAGAGGCGTCTGCGTCAACATCTTGAACGGGAGCTTGACAAGGGCCCGGTTCAGAACACGCAGGTCCCAGATTGGATGTAACCCACCGTGTTTCTTGGGAACGAAGTAGGGGCCTTTGTAGAGCCCTGACTCCATCTCGGCTGGAGGGGCCGGCTGTATCGCGTCGCCAGTAGGACCGCGACTTCTGCACGCAAGACAGGGGCATCCTGGCTCAACACTGAGGTGAACCGATTGTCCCTGAACTTGGAAGGGCTGGCGAACTGAATCGCGTGAGCCGAGTCTGATGGTCCTCAGGAGCCAGCGAGACGGCCTGGGGAGCTTTAGCCAGGCCCCCAGGGGCCGTACAAGCGGGACCAGGGGAGACATAGACGCACTGCCGCGGTGGGGCAGCGCAGTGGAGCCCAGGGCCCGACTCGAAAGGCAGAGCGTCCCGTGGGGTCTGAGTGTGTGGTGCAACACTCACCTGGCTTCACGGCTGGGCAGGGGGCGCGGGAGAAGGCATCGCGTCCTCGGACCGGACCCTGCTGCCCACTGGCAAAGAGAGAGGGGGATGGGAATGTGGAGACGGGGTCTCGCGCACTGCCATCCTCGCCCGGGAGCCAGTGGCGGAACAGAACAAAAATTCTCCACCCGGCCCTCCTCCGGGGGAAGGAGTGGTGCTATCGCCATCTCCTGAAGAGCAGGATCCCGAGGCTCCGGGTCGCCCGTCCCAGGGACGCCGCCTACCCTGGCACTTCACAGGCTTGGCAGGGGCGGAGGCGGGCCGCGCCGCTTCCCTGCGGCCAGCTCCATGCTGCGGCCATTGTGAAGGCTGCTGTTGTGGCCGAGCTGGAGCGGAGGTGGAGGCCGCAGGAGGGCGCCTTCGGCGACGAGCAGGCGGAGGGGCTGCAGCCGGCGGTGGGGTGGAGACAGCAGCGGACCGCCGGGGCAGGATGTGACGAAACGCCTCCGTCTGCTTCTGTGCGGCGGAGAACTGTTGGGCAAAGTCCTCCACCGCTTCGCCGAATAGGCCGGCCTGGGAGATCGGGGAGTCCAGGAAGCGGTGCTTGTCGGACTCCCTCATATCCGCCAAGGTCAGCCACAGGTGGCGCTCCTGGACCACTAATGTGGACATCGTCTGACCCAGGGCCCGCGCCGTGACTTTCGTCGCCCTTAGCGCGAGGTCCGTCGCTGTGCGCAGTTCCTGCAACACACCTGGGTCAGCATCACCCTCGTGCAGCTGTTTCAACGCCTTGGCCTGGTGGACCTGCAGGAGGGCCATGGCGTGCAGGGCGGAAGCGGCCTGTCCAGCAGCACCGTAAGCCTTGGCCGTTAGAGCGGACGAGAACTTACAGGCCCTGGACGGAAGGCGTGGATTACCCCTCCAGGCGGCAGCGCCCTGCGGGCAAAGCTGCATGGCAATGGCGCTGGCCGACTGGGGACCTCCACATACCCCTGGGCCGCTCCGCCGAGAGGTGGTGAGGACGGAGGAGGCACTAGGCCTGCTTCGGGCAGAAAAAGGTGCCTTCCAAGACCTAGTCACCTCCTCATGCACTTCCGGGAAGAACGGAACCGGGTGCGGTTGCCCGGCGTTCCTGCGCCCTCAGGAACCAATCATCCAGCCTCGGCGCCGGGAGAAGGCGGGACGCCTATAGTGCAGCCCGATGCTCTCAGCGGCCCGGGCATAGCGGTCAGTTCTGGATCTGACTCGGGCAACACTACTCTTCCTGGACGGAGGCAGCGCAGCCGAATCGTCCTCTCCAGAACCTAGCTCATCCCCCGATGCAGTGATCGAAAGCCTGTCATCTGCTGGGGCACCGAATGAGATGCTGGGCCCCGATTCCCTGTCCGAGGACCCCGCATACTCATCCGGGAACCCCAGACGGTGCGATGTGCTCGAGGAGTGAGAGGCCCGCGGAGACGCACTCGACGGGGAAGCTCTCACTGTGATCCTCAAATCACCCTGGCCCTGAGCCGAAGTAGTCCTCCGTCCGGAGGAACTAGAACGGGGCAGAGCAAGGGGGATACCCCCACGTCTAGCGAGGAGGTATCTGGAGCGCAACATCACTATGGTCATGTTCCCACAGTGAGAATATGACTCATCCCACAGCGCTGCCTCAGCGTGCCTAAAGCCCAAGCACGAGGGGCAGCGATCGTGACCATCAGATGAAGTCAGGAACCGACCACATCCAGAAAGCACGAGCGGAAGCCATCTTTAAAGACGCCCGTCGCTCGTGGAGCTCTTTTAGATTTGCTCTTTTGGTTGAAAAACTCTCTTTCAGCAGCGCTGAAGCGCCGAGGGAGGTAGCAACGTGATCGCTGCTTCTCGCGAATCCAGCACTGGACAGCAACCTCCGCTGACGCCGTAACACCAACGCTGTAGTCTTGCTTTGCAGACACTCAGAGATTTGCAAGGCTCGGCCCGCGAAAAGCTGATGTGCGTTTGCACGCCGCCTCCTTTTATACCCGCACCGCTGGGCGGAGTGCGCGCGTGGCGAACACGCACGCCAACTGTCATTGGCTTGTTTTGTTAACACTCAAGGTGATTGGGCTCTCCGGCGAGATCTCATTAGTCAGTCACTCTGGACGTTACGTCGAACGTGACTGACTGATAGGGAATGTTAGTTAACTATGTTAATTAACATAAACTATCAATGAAAAAATACTAAATCATTTAGTAATCTTAGTGTTAATTTCATTTAGTAATATGTTATTAAAATCAAAAATGTATCTGTTATTTTTATTAATGGATCTGATCTTACGTGAAATACCAATGTTGTATTTTTATTAACTAATGTTAACAAAAAATTATAAATACTGTAATTAATGAACTGCTCATTGTTAGTTAACTTTAACGAATGATAACTAATGGTACAGTACCTTATTATAGCAAAGTCTTAACACGAGTTTAACATTACAGTGATCAAAAGTGATAGTAAAGACATTTATAATGTTAAAAATATTTTTATTTCAAATAAATGCTGTTCTTTTAAACTTTCTATTCATCAAAGAATCATGAAAAATAAAGTTTCCACCCCAAAAAATTTGCAGCACAAATGTTTTTAAAATTAATAATAATTGAAATGTTTCTTGAGCAGTAAATCAGCATATTAGACTGATTCCTGAAGATCACGTGACACTGAAGACTGGAGCAATGATGCTGAAAATACTGCTTTAATCTCAAATTAATTACATTTTAACATATATTCACATATTAAACAGTTATTTTAACTGATAATTTTTCACTGTATTTACTAATACTAATAAATACTGCCTTGGTGAGCAGAAGAGACGTAAAAAAAAAATCTAAACTTGTGAACGGTAATTTACACATAAAGCTAATTATAATGACTACATGATGCACACTCATTTCCTTGGTCAATAACGAGTCTTGCTTGTGTTGTAGTTTTGATGATCCTGGTGTCGCTCAGGTGGAGAGAGTGAAGAACGCTCTGCTCAGTTCACCGGGATTTGGGACGCGCTGCATGAGCACCAACCCCATACCGTAAGAATCACACACACACACGCACACACACACACACACACACACACACACACACACACACACACACACACACACACACACACACACGCACACAGGTGTAGTAGCTGACCGTGTGTTTTCTGTTCCTCCTTCAGTAAATTGCCGTGTAACCCGGCGGGAGGCACTGATTGGTTCTCTCCCGCGGTGGATCCGTCCGTCACTGAGATCTTTGAGAAGGGGAACTGGAGCATGGAGAACCCGTCTCCAGACTGCCAGTGCAGCACGCCACAGCGCAGCATCATGCTCCCAGACTGCCCGCCTGGAGCCGGCGGTTTACCGCCACAGCAGGTCTCACACACACACACACACACACGCACGCACGCACGCACACACACACACACACACACACGTACACACACACACACACAGACACAGACACACACACACACACACACACACACACAGACACACACACGCGCACGGACACACACACACACACGCGCGCACGGACATACACGTACACACACACACACACACACACACACACACACACGCACACACATACACACACACACACACACACACACACTGGTGCATGGCCACTGGCTGTAGTCGTATACAATTGCCAATTATGGTTTGCCCATTGCTGATGCAGCTTTATGCCAGAGGCTTCTGCTTGATTTTGGCCAACTGCAATTGTCTAAGCACTGTGGTTAAGAAAAGTGGTGCATATACTAGCCCTGCTGTATCACATATGATATGCAAATGTATAAGGCCACTGAATGATAAACATGATCAAAACTTTTCTGTTAAACTCCATGCCTTCTGTCGTCTGATTAATAGTTAGGCTTTTTTAGAAAGTGACATTGCCTTTAGTATCATTGTACAGACGTCCACCTTCAACTCTTGTTGCTGTGAAATCTACTGAATTTATAAAGTAAACGTGATAACTGATATTTGTATTAATATTTCAAGATGAACACTTAATTACTTCAATTTAACCAATAACACTTATGTTAATTTTAACTAATGCATTAAAACCATCGGTTTTCAAAAACTGCTTCAACTATATCTTAATGAAATTTGATAAATATTTCTGATTCAGGGCCATGAATGTGCACTTTTGAAAAACACTAACAAAACCTTTATAGTAGCTCGTCAAACACTAAACTGTGAAATTATTAGGCAAGGCAAGGCAAGTTTATTTATATAGCACATTTCATACACAGTGGTAATTCAAAGTGGTTTACATAAAAGAAAGTGAAATAATCATTCACAGCAATAAAAACAAGGAGTTAAAAATAATAAAATAAGGAAATTTAAAATGATATAGAAATTGATTTAAAATGAAATTTAAAACAGTTAAATAGAAAAGGATTATACATAAAATAATGCAGTCAGTTCGGACGTAGCACAGCGCTCATTCAACAAATGCACAGCTAAATAGATGAGTTTTGAGACCGGATTTAAATGTGGCTAATGTTTTAGCACATCTGATCTCTTCTGGAAGCTGGTTCCAGCTGCGGGCGGCATAATAGCTAAAAGCGGACTCCTCTTGTTTTGTGTGAACCCTTGGTATTTCTAACTGACTCGATCCTAATGATCTGAGTGGTCTGTTAGGTTTATATTCAGTGAGCATATCTGCCATATATTTAGGTCCTAGACCATTGAGTGACTTATAACCGAGTAAAAGTACTTTAAAATCAATCCTAAATGTAACTGGAAGCCAGTGTAAGGACCTGAGGACTGGTGTGATATGCTCATATTTTCTGGTTCTAGTCAGAATCCTGGCAGCAGCGTTCTGGATGAGCTGCAGCAGTCTAATGGTCTTCTTTGGAAGGCCGGTGAGGAGACCATTACAATAATCCACCCTGCTGGTGATAAAGGCATGAACAAGTTTCTCCAAGTCATGACTGGAAACACAACATCTAATTCTTGCAATGTTTTTGAGATGATAGTATGCTGATTTAGTTACTGCTTTGACATGACTACTAAAGCTAAGGTCTGTCTCCAGAATCACCCCAAGATTTCTGACTTGATTTTAGTTGTTTGACCCCTAGAGTCAAGGTATGCATTCACGTTGAGAACTTCATCTTTGTTTCCAAATGCAATGACTTCAGTTTTCTCCTTGTTTAACTGAAGAAAGTTTTGGCACATCCAACTGTTAATTTCATCAATGCATTGGCAGAGGGAGTCAATGGGGCTATAGTCATTTGGAGATAACGCTAGGTAGATCTGGGTATCATCAGCATAGCTGTGATAGGCAATTTGGTTCTTCCTCATTATCTGACTTAGTGGGAGCATATACAGGCTAAACAAGAGCGGTGCAAGAATAGAGCCTTGTGGGACTCCACATGTCATGGTCCACTTAGACTTATGCTCTCCTATACTCACATAATAACCTCTCCTTCTAAGTATGACCTGAACCATTTGAGTGCCATCCCAGAAAGCCCGACCCAGTTTTCCAGTCTCTAGAAGTATGTTATGATCGACAGTGTCAAACGCAGCACTAAGATCTAGTAGTACCAGCACTGATATTTTGCCAGAATCAGAATTAAAGCAAATATCATTTATTATCTTAATGAGTGCTGTCTCTGTGCTGTGATGCACGCGGAAACCAGATTGAAAATTATCCAGGTTATCATTTGAGTTTAAGTAGTTGTTCAGCTGATTAAAATCTACCCTTTCAATAATCTTACCTATGAAAGGAAGATTTGATATTGGTCTATAGTTGCTCAACACAGTGTTATCAAGATTGCGCTTTTTCAGAAGGGGCTTAACAACTGCAGTTTTCAGGGAGTTTGGAAAAGTCCCAGACAGAAGTGAGGTGTTCACCACTTCTAAGAGATCTGCTTCTAAACAGTTAAGCACACTTTTGAAAAAAGACGTGGGAAGTGTGTCAAGATAGCAGGTTGACGATTTAAGATGCTGTACTATTTCTTCCAAAATTTTGCTATCAATTGTTTTAAAAACAGACATAGTCACTTCTTTTTGAGATTGCTGTTGAATCTGTGTGACCTCTGTATTACAGGAAGATGTGCCAATCTCCTTCCTGATATTACTGATCTTCTCTGAAAAGAAGGAAGCAAACTCATTGCATTTGCTGTCCGAGAGCATTTCACTGGGAATCTGACTTGGGGGGTTAGTCAGTCTCTCAACAGTAGCAAAAATAGTGTGAGTGTTGTTTAAGTTACTGTTTATAAGGTTTGAGAAGAAGGTCTGTCTAGCTGTGGCTAGTTCTACATTGAAAGCATGAAGGCTGTCTTTATAGATGCTATAGTGTATTTCTAGTTTCGTCTTCCGCCACATCCGCTCAGATTTTCTGCATTGTCTTTTCATATTCTGAACTGCTGTTGATTTTCTCCAAAATGATTTTTGTCTGCCATTCTTCTTGCTGACCTTTATCGGTGCAATATCATCAATAACATTCTTAACTTTTGAGTCAAATGAATCCAGGAGAAGATCAACAGAGTCTGCAGAAATGCTCGGTGTTAAAGATATTGCCTTCATAAATAGCACACTAGTGTTCTCATTAATGCATCTCTTTCTGACTGAGACAGATCTATATTCAGTGGTGACAGAGATCAATATATCAAAGAAAATACAGAAGTGATCAGACAGAGCTACATCCTTAATGACAATGGATGAAATGTTTAGACCTCTACTGATGAGTAAATCTAGAGTGTGTCCACGATTGTGTGTGGGTCCGTGCACATGCTGAATCAGGTCAAAAGTGTTTAAAACGGTTATCATTTATTTTGTAGTTTTGATTTCAGCATTGTCTATGTGAATATTAAAATCCCCTGCAATAGCAAAACAGTCAAACTCTGAGGAAATCATTGATAACAGTTCTGTGAACTCTTCAACAAAGGCTGGGGAGTATTTTGGGGGCCTGTAAATGATAACAAACAGAATGCGTGGAGCACCTTTCAGCACAATACCTAGATATTCAAAAGACAAGTACTGACCAAATGACACTTGCTTGCATTGATAAACATCTTTAAACAGAGCAGCTACACCTCCACCTCTCCTAACAGTCCTGCAGACACTTACACAATTAAAGTTAGGAGGGGCTGTTTCAGTGAGGACTGTTGCACTGCAGTTGTCTTCTAGCCATGTTTCAATTAGAAACATAAAATCCAGGTTGTTTGTGGTTATTAAATCATTGATCACAAATGATTTATTTTTTAGTGAGCGAGTGTTTAAAAATGCTAACTTGATGGAATTACATTTTGTCTCTACAGCAATCTTAGACTGATGCATAACAGGCCGCAGATTAGATGGGTCAGCCGTACGCCTTTTGAAGGCCTTAGACCTTCTATCACGTGATAAAACAGAGATAGAGAAGGCTACAGGCATACTGGGTTCCCGCTTGTTTTGTAAACGTTTGTGAATGTTGCTGTTAGTATAGCGGGGACCCGACACATATCACTGAGAGCTGTTATCAGTTGTTTTTGGTTCACCTACAGCAGATGGAGGAGGGTTTGGGCCCTGGCGTTGTGGCAGCGGTCGGAGAGCTCTCACAGGAGGAGGCGGGAGAGCTGAGCCTGCAGTCTTTGGTGGTTGGGGGGCCCGCCGTTTTTTAGTTGATATCTGGGGACTTGCAGAGAGTTTGGTCCCAGCATACACCAATTCCTCCATTTTCTGTGAAAAGCTTAGAAGTGGAGATGCTGGAGAGAGGGATAGAGTGTCTGGTGAGCGGGGCATATTCTGTCCAGGTGCTGGAGAGAGGGATAGTGTGTCTGGTGAGCGGGGCTCTAGCTCTGGTGTTTCCGGTGACTGTGATGTGTTGTCCTGGCTTCCCAGGCTGTTTTCCAGAAAGTCGTCCTTGGGTGCTGAGTCTTGGAG
>CM050413.1:3572403-3639903 GCA_027564155.1 Gymnocypris eckloni scoliostomus | reverse complement strand
CAGTTGTTGCTTGAAATTTGACAGGGATCCAGCATTCCGGATGGGGGGGGGGGAAGATCATTCCACCGGCCAGGAACGGTGAAAGAGAATGTTCTGGAGAGTGATTTTGAGCCTCTCTGTGATGGTACCACGAGGCGTCGCTCACTAGCAGATCTCAGACTTCTGGAGGGGATGTAAGTTTGTAATAGTGAGTGGAAGTAGGTGGGTGCTGAGCCTGTGATTGTTCTATATGCAAGCATCAGTGTCTTGAACTGGATGCGAGCTGCAACTGGTAGCCAGTGCAAGGAGACAAAGAGAGGTGTAACATGGGCTCTTTTGGGCTCGTTGAAGACCAGTCATGCCGCTGCATTCTGAATCATTTGTAGAGGTTTGATTGTGTTTGATGGAAGTCCAGCTAGAAGAGCATTGCAGTAGTCCAGTCTAGAAATGACAAGGGCCTGGACAAGAAGTTGTGCAGCATGCTCTGTCAGAAAGGGCCTGATCTTTCTGATGTTGTGTAGTGCAAACCTGCAAGATCGAGCAGTCTTTGCAATGTGCTATTTGAAGGTCAGCTGGCCATCGAAGATTACACCAAGATTTCTGACCGAAGCTGATGGGGTAATTGTTGATGAACCTAACTGAATTGTGAAGTCATGCTGTAGAGTTGGAGTTGCAGGGAAGACAAGAAGCTCAGTCGTTGCCAGGTTGAGCTGTAGATGGTGTTCTTTCATCCAAGCCGAGATGTCCGCCAGGCAGCCTGAGATCCGTGCAGCTACCGTTGGATCATCTGGTCGAAATGAGAGATAGAGCTGTGTGTCATCAGCATAGAAATGGTAGGAGAAGCCATGTGCCTGTATGATGGGAGCCAGTGATGTAGTGTATGTGGAGAAGAGGAGGGGTCCAAGAACCGATCCCTGGGGAACCCCAGTGACCAATTTATGTGCTTTGGATACCTCCCCTCCCCAGGCCACCTTGAAAGACCGACCAGTGAGATAGGATTCAAACCAGCGAAGTGGAATCCCAGTGATCCCAGTGATGAGAGGGTGGACAGGAGGATCTGATGATTGACAGTGTCAAAAGTGGCAGACAGATCCAGCAGAATGAGGACTGATTATTTGGAATCGGCTTTTGCAATTCGCAGGGCTTCAGTGACCGAGAGTAGCGCAGTCTCAGTTGAATGGCCACTCCTGAAACCTGACTGTTTAGCATCCAGTTTGTTGTTCTGTGAAAGAAACAATGAGACCTGGTTGAAGACAACTCGTTTGAGTGTTTTGGCAATGAATGGAAGGAGAGAGACAGGTCTGTAGTTTTCTAAAAGAGAAGTGTTTAATGTAGGTTTTTTGACATATATATATATATATATATATATATATATATATATATGTGTGTGTGTGTGTGTGTTTGTCTTAGTTGTATAAATGTGTATAATACTTGTTGTCGATCCACCAGTTCATATACAACATTGGTTGATTTTCTCAATGGTCTGAACAAAAACAGCAGACAGACTTATATTATTGAAACTGCAAATTCATTCTCTGCCAGCAGGTGGTGCTTTCGGGACGGTAGAAATATAGCACGAAGCAGCGCAGCAGCTGACTGATTCTCATGTTTATTCAATTAAATCCTTTTCAAGTTTAATCATTACATTAAGCCGTATCGCTTGCAAAGTCTGCGTGGAGGCATCTCACGGGCTGGATTCAGACCAGAGTCCGCCAGTTGGCAACCTCTGGTATAGCAGATATTTACATAAAATGATATAAATATCATTAGTCACTCTATCTTCAATACTGTCTTATTAATATTTATATGATCTAAACATATAATGCAATGCAATCCAACGATAATTGACAAATTAACAAAATAAATATTCCTCAAAAGCCTTATGAGCAGATTTAAGACTAACAGATTTTTCTACAAAATGTCTGAAGTATCAAATAAAGCTGAGCTGCTTAAGTCCAATATCTAATTTATTATTATATTTGCTTATTAAAAACTTTATTTTAGGCTTTTTTAGAGTATATACATGCAGAAATATAGGTTTATGCATATTAAGCTAAATAAACAACCCCTCCACATTGTACTATTCCTTTATAAAGTGTAATGTGAGTGTAATTTCTGACTCTATCGTGCTTGTATTTGTAGTCATGAACCTATTCGTATTGCTACGGTACTCCAGCTTCTGTGCAATATTTGGCTGTTAGATTTGTTGGCAAGGCTCCTGTTTAATTTTGCTGAGAGGAGAACAGGAGATGATGACAGACGATGAAGATTTGATGTGATATCTAGCAGGCTGCGATCATTTGCGAGGGCTGAGAAATGGACTTAATTGGAGGGAACAAAGACCCCATGAAACACAGTTTGATGAACACGGTTGTTGACATATTTCCTATTGAAATGTGAGGCGGCACATATCAGAGGGCTTGACTTTTGATAGCCTTTATGTTACAGCCATGAAGCATGATTTCCTCTTTGATATTGATCTGCTGCAGGTAATTAAACACTACAGTCGGATAGCAGAAGTACAGATGACATTCATTTCTTCATAGGGGAATTGATTTTGAACGATATTATATAAACAGTTAAAGACAGATCTCTGTTTTTTTATTGATGGTATATGCTTTTTTGAAGCCAACTTATTTTTTAAATAATCATGTTCAACAACAGAATTCTTGGTGAAAAACTACAATACCCATGATTCTGTAAACAGTCTCCACCAATCAGAGAACAGAAACTCTTTAGCCCCACCCATTCCTATAAAGGGCTACATCTCTCCGCACTCCCAAATACTTAACTATTTGTACATATCTGAAATGAATTTATAATGTTGTTTTTGTGTACATAATCAACATTTTAAATCAGTTGGTTAGTATTTGTGCATTTTTTTTCAGTTGTCATTTGTGATGCTTCATGGGATTGTAGTTCTTTATGGTCACAGTTTTGTTTATTTAAGGTTGATTTTCAAAAAAGATGTTTGCTTCAAATCAAAGTTTGTAATGTTGTAATACACCTCTTGGCCGGTTGGTTTAGTTTGTGGGTTATAACTCTTTAACAAAGACTTTAAAAATCCCAATAGGGATAAATATTAATGAGTGGAAGACTTCCTAAAGCAAGGCTGCTGAAGAATTGCTGCGCATTATTATAGGTATAAACGGTCAGTTCCTGTCTTCAAATGTGATTGGTTGAACGTCGTTCCCTAAGTGCTGACATCACTGTGATGTTTTACTGACATGCAGTGTATGAAATGCACTAAAGTGTATCTTCATTTTGTCATTAAATGCAAAACCTTAAGTTTGTCTTCTGTTGGAGATATTTTTTGAGCAGGAAAGGTATAAAGCGACTAATTGGGCAATTTTGGTTTGCTAGATGTGGACTAAAAGCCACAAAACCACCGTTTTGATTTCAAGGTAAAAGCATTATTGGACTAGTTCTGCTCCCGCTCTGTGAATCAGCGTCAAATAGATGTTCATTATACAAATCACAAGCCTCCGACAATGCAACCCTGTGTGTGAGCGTGCCAGCTTCTGTGGAAGGGAGTCTGAGTCATTAGCTTCACGCTGATCCTGAATCTCACCAGATAAACTCTTGTATTGTTCCAGTGTGTTGTTCTGGTTTGTTTGGAAGAATCTGTGTCTGTGTCCGTGCTTGTTCACGCTACATTGTGGAGACCAAATGTCCCCACATGGATAATAAAACCTGACATTTTTGATGGCATTTGGTCCCCATGAGGGGGGAAAATATATATTTAAAAAAGTAAATTATGTTTGTCTGAAAGTGTAAGAATGCGAACTTGTTTTCTGTGAGGGATATGTTTACGGTTAGGGCTATAAAATATTGTTTGGTCAGTATACAAGTAATAGAAGTCTATGGAAAGTCCCCACAAATCACAGATAAAAGTGTGTGTGTGTGTGTGTGTGTGTGTGTGTGTGTGTGCTCGAAATACGTTTGTGTGTGTTCTTGTTACATTTTGGGGTCCAAATGTCCCCACAAGGGTAGTAAAAATGATATTTTTGACATATGGGGGCATTTATTTTTTCCACGAGGGAATTTTTAAAAATAAAAAATTGTAAATGATGTTTATCTGAAATGTGATACAGTGCTGCCCACATGGCTATTGCTCCTATAACAGCTCATTTATTGTGTCTTTGGGTCATTATAGCACTGATTCCTGCTCGTTCTAAATCAGAAACAAATAAAGTAGCTGAGTAACGATTACATTTAAATGAATGCATTAATGAGAGCGTTTGCATGTGTGAATTAATTCTACCTGGCAGCGTCTCTCTTCTAATAGTGAAGCTGTGGTTTTTAGTTATTAAGACATATATGTTGTAACTGTTCAGTTTCTAAGCTACATTACTGAGAAATCACAGAAGAGTGTTGACAATATATTTCTGCGGTACTGAATGATTCTCTCCGTGCGATCTGCATGTGATGTACGAGCTACAGTCTGTATGTGTGTGTGTTATAATGCAGCAATGCTTCCGATTAGAACGGCGATAACCCTAACCTGTACAATAAGGTGGTTAAAACTTGCATCCTCCTGTTCAATTTCTTGCATCCAGGAGTATAATCACACGTCTTGTGAAGCGCTTTCAGGATACGCAGGAAACAGAGCGTAAATGTGGGCTTCAAAGATATGTTATCATGTTGCGCCCTCTATAGGACCAGCGACTAGTCGATGTTAGGGTTGTCAAAATGGCTGTAAAACTAAATTAGCATTTTATACTCAAATATTATCAATATTTGAATTATATTTGAATTTAAAACGCAAAATATCATTTAGGGAACAAAAAAGCTTTTGGCTTCTCTCCTGAGGCCACAAGAGGGCGCATCGAGCAAAATATCACTTTGAATCGTTTCTTCAAAGCAATAAAATAACACGACTGTCTTTGAAAAAAGTGCATCATGTTTAACTTTGTTTATGTTTATAAACCATATATAATTAATTAATTTGCTTAAACCGTTAGAAACAAAACAGCATCATATATGTATGTATGTATGTATGTATAGTTTAATACCAAGGACACAAAACCAATCACAAAGAGCACTTTTTTCATTTAAAACATGAGATACTGTGGGATGCAGAAAAAACGGCTTAAAATCTCGATACATGTTTTTAAAAGTTGAACTTACATTAATTTGAACTGCTTTCTAAACTTGCGGCTCTCTTGTGTGAGATATATGTCTCTATAGAAAATGCGATAAATATGTGTTCTGTGTGAACGGCTTGCTTTCAGTTTCAACGTAAACATCTTCTCCACATTGATGTTTTCTTTTTCTGCAATATATTGAATAAAACACGTACCCGTGCCGCATCTAGTGTGTTCAGCTGGATAAGCTCTGAAAAACATTCAAATGCAGTGACACTCAAATCGTCATCACAACTCGTGTGTCACTGATAAAAGTACAATGCAATGCTTTTTTAATTCAAATGTGGATTTTTATTTTAAATTTGACGAATATTTGAAATTCAATTGTTTAATTTTTTTGACAGCCCTAGACAATGTCAAGCTTAAAACATCTTCGCAGAGTATTAACGGCGACTAGTCGTGCAATATATATATATATATAATTTAATTTTTTTTGTAATTCTATTTATGTTTTGGTTTTAATTAGTTTTTCATTATTTTTAATTTAATTGTTTTTGTACGTCAACTAGATTAGTAAGTTAAAACAGTTATATACATTTGTCTTTTTTTCACTTGACTATAATAACCCACCACATGTAAGGTTAACTGACAGAACGTTTTACTTGTGTGTGTGTGTTTGTAATGGTTTTGTCTGGTGTGTGTTTTCTTGTGCAGAGAACCCAGAACACCACAGACACCCTGCAGAACCTCACGGCCCGAAACATGACCGACTTCCTGCTCAAGAGCTACCAGAAATCAGGAAAAATACGGTAACAACACACACTCATGCCACAGGAAGTGAAGAATGAAATGAGATCAAAGCAGTGTGATTGCCAATGTGTGTGTGTGTGTGTGTGTGTGTGTGTGTGCAGGTACGGCGGGATCTCGGTGGGCGGCGTGAACTCACAGGTCAAACTCAATGAATCTGACATTACAGCAGTGATCGACGACTTCAAATCATTGCTCAACATCTCCCAGGTGAGAGCGATGTGTGTTAGACATTACTGCCCTCCAGAAATCACTGCTCAAGTGTAGCATTACGGCCAAACCTCAAACCACAGAGATCTGACTTCTCACACGACTTGACATTTATTATGCTCTGCGTTTAAGGTTGATCTTTGAATTGCATTCAAATGCATGAAATAAAAATCCATAAGAGCAGCTTCAGAATATCAGTGTTGTTTCTCTTTGATGGTGGTGATTAAAACCAAATGATCACAGTTTTATTGTAGTTATCGTAACAATGAGCATGTTTTTATTACAGACAGCTTTTTTATCCACATTCATTTTCATTAAGAAGTAAGCAAGTACCATTAGCTCGTTCCAATAATGTCTTCTATTTGCATATATGTTTATCACTTAAGTATCAAAACATGGTGGCAGATCTCCATCTTAATATGTATGAGCAGCTTGAGCACGCGTCGTGATGAGAAGTGTGTTTTATATTTACTGTTTTAATGCAGTGTGAAGCTTTTCAGGCCTTTGAAAGCATTTAAATTCAGTGAAAATCCCACTAGCTCTCCACATAGCATTCGCTTATCAAATATGGAGATCATGTTTTCCCCACTCTGAGTTTTATAATACTTCTAAACGGATATCTGTTGCTCTCCTGAAGTCTATAAAACTCTTTATTCCCTTTAATAAATTCCCTCATACGCTGTGGTCTTTTGAAGATGGACAGATGTACTGTACATGTACTAGATTAAATCCTCTATAAGCAGCTCTTGATTAGCTCATACACAACCTCATTTATAACCTAAATATGATTTACAATAAACAGTACTAAAAGTATTTTGCATCTCTCAGATGTGATGCATGTTATGCGTTTTTAACTATACAATGTCATGAAAAAATTACTTTTATTCAGCAAGGATTCATTAAATTGATCAAAAGTGACAGTAAAGGCATTTATAATGTTACAAAAGATTGATATTTTAAATAAATGCTGCTCTTATGAACTTTCTATTCACAAATCAAAGAATCCTGAAAAATAAAATATATCGCATTTTCTACAAAAATATTGTGCGGCACAACTGTTTTCATCATTGATAATAATCAGAAATGTTTCTTGATCATAAATCAGTATATTATAATGATCTCTGAAGATCATGTGACACTGGAGATGGAGTAATGATGCTGAAAATATTTTAAATTGTTAAAATATTTAATTTTTAAAATGTTGAATGTATTTTTTGCAGTTAAATCAGTATTTTTTTAAGTAAACCGTTCAGTTTGATTTGACAAAAATTATTTTAAAACAATGATCCGCTGACATTTACAAGCTGAGAAAAGTACTTTCTGAATCATAATGTGTTTCCTTCAACCATTTCATCAGTTCATATCTTTCCAAGAGTGTGTTGTTAATTAAAATATCTAAAGTACAATAAATATTCAATCTTTAGATTTTTCTCATTTTACATTCGACATAAAGTCACCACTGAACAAACATAGCACAGAATGCATTTTTTGTACAAAAGTACACAAACGATGTCTTTAAAATCAATTTAATTGAACATTTTGAGGATAAAACTTGTCAGTGTTTGCATATGCCATATTTGACTAGTTTAAGTAAAGTAAAAGTGCCAGTTGAGTGGAGTTATTGTCTCTTATATCAACAATAAATGCTTTAAATAAATGCTTTTGAGATGGAATTTGATATTTTGCTATCCTAACAATTCTAGTTGCGTTTCATTATTTCTTAGCACTAGCCGGCCCAGTTTTGGCTCTAAATGTAACGCGGTTGAATCCTTTCCGGCAGCGCGCCAGAGTCTGGACGTCTGATAGGATTTTAATGCTGCTTAGCTCTGTGATGGACGGCTGTAATGCTAATAGCAGGACGTTAGCGTCCTCCACTCCCCCTCATTCAGACCCAGAGCGATGTGGCACCTTCTCTGTGTGTGTGTGTGTGTGTGTGTGTGTGTGTGTCTGTGTCTGTGTGTGTGTGTGTGTGTGTGTGTGTGTGTGTGTGTGTGTGTGTGTGTGTCTGTGTGTCTGTGTGTGTGTGTGTGTCTGTGTCTGTGTCTGTGTCTGTGTCTGTGTCTGTGTCTGTGTGTGTGTGTGTGTGTGTGTGTGTGTGTGTGTGTGTGTGTGTGTGTGTGTGTGTGTGTGTGTGTGTGTGTGTGTCTGTGTGTGTGTGTGTGTGTGTGTGTGTGTGTGTGTGTGTGTGTGTGTGTGTGTGTGTGTGAGTGTGTCTGTGTGTCTTTGTGTCTGTGTGTGTGAGTGTGTGAGTGCGTGCGAAGATCAGTACCAAGGTCGCGGTTTACAGCGCGGTATGTCTCTCCACTCTGCTTTATGGGGCAGAGTCATGGACCCCATACCGCCAGCACATCACCAACCTAGAGGCCTTCCATGTCCGCTGCCTACAGAAGATCCTCAATTTTACCTGGGAAGTCATTCTCAGCAACACTGACTCAATCTGAATGGAAGAAGCAGTGGCCATCTGCGTTGGCTAGGGCACACCATACGCATGCTTGAACACCGCCTGCCCCACAAGTCCTCTACAGTCAACTAATTGGCGCAAAGCGCTCTGCTGGAGGGCAAAAGTGGTGTTTTAAGGACTACACCAGGGACCTCCTAAAGCGAGCGAACATTCCCCTCATGCAGCTTGAATCTCTGGCACTCGACAGGTCAGCCTGACAGGTCACCTGTGCCACTGTAGTCTCTCAAATACACCAAACCAACCAAGACCGACGATCCGCGAGACGCATCAAGAGACACCAGTGGGCGGCTGGTACCCCCCTGGTATCTGGTTTCCCCTGCTCCACCAGCGGAACAGTGTGCGGCTCAAGGATCGGACTCGAGGCCCACGAGAAGTGGCACCAGCGGAAACATCGCTGAACCCAACCCCATCTCTGGAGCAAGCGTCATCATTGAACACGATGGACGGCTAAGAGAGAGAGAGAGAGAGAGAGAGAGAGAGATAGAGAGAGTGTGTGTGTGTGTGTGTGTGTGTGTGTGTGTGTGTGTGTGTGTGTGTGTGTGTGTGTGTGTGTGTGTGTGTGTGTGTGTGCATCTCAGATGAGGCTGAACACTGACCGCTGCTGTGTCTAAGTCTGCTGACTATCTAGTCAGTATTTTAAGCAATATACACACTCCCGACTCAAAGGCTGTTCTCAACATTAGGGAGTAAAAGGATGTTTTCTCTGAGGTACAGTAGGATTGTTTCGGACATGATCTGTTATCATGATTTATTCAAACACCTGTCTGTAAAATCCAGTCAATAAAAATGAGATTTGTTCCTTGTTGGTTTAATGCTTTGAAGGGAGTAACATTAAATGTGTAACAAAAATGTGTTTGTATGACTCAGTAATTATCATACAATAATTGGGTGTTTTATTACGAAGAATGTGCCGGAGGAAAGATGATGAGTGAAAAATGTGTAAAATACACAAGTTTGTGGTCTGTTTTTGAAAATAAGACATTTCTGCTCTCCAAAGCTGCATTTATTTATTATGAAATAGTATTACAATTTAGAAAAACTGTTTTCTTTGTGAATATATGTTCAACTCTAATGTATGTATGTGATCAAAGCAGAATTTTCAGCATCATATGATTATTCAGAAATCATTATAATATGCTGATTTATGATCAATAATCATTTCTGATTATTATCAATGTTGAAAACAGTTGTGCTGCACAATATTTCTGAGGAAACTGTGACACATTAAATTGTTCGGGATTATTTGATTAATAGAAAGTTCAAAGGAACAACATTTATTTGAAATAGAAATATTTTGTTACATTATAAATGCCTTTATTGTTACTTTTGATCATTTAAATGAATGCTTGCTGCAACAAGAACAATCTGTAATGTTCACGAAACCTTGTGATTTGCACACAAACTCTGACTCTCTTTCTCTGTGCAGTTCAATGAGACTGAGCAGATTTCCCAGGCCCTTCGCTTGCTTCTGGTGGAGTTGGGCACCAGAGACAATGTGAAGGTGACAGCAGTATATACAGTATATTCCGTTTATGATCTTTTATTATATTTCAGCTTAATGTCACCTAACACATACACAACTTTGATAGTTTTAGTTCACAATAACAGCACTAGTGGCAACATAACTGTGTGTGTGTGTGTGTGTGTGTGTGTGTGTGTGTGTGTGTGTGTGTGTGTGTGTGTGTGTGTGTGTGTGTGTGTGTGTGTGTGTGTGTGTGTGTGATTGTAGGTGTGGTTCTATAATCAGGGTTGGCATTCGCTCGTGTCGTTCCTGAACGTGGCCAGTAACGGCGTTCTGAGAGGAAATCTTCCAGCGGGGCGGCAAGTGGAAGAGTTCGGCATCACCACATTCAACCACCCACTGAACCTCACCAAAGAACAGCTCTCGTTTGCAGCGATGTGAGTACAACACACACACACACACACACTACCTGGCCCAGTGCTGTGCATGAGTTGGATTTTGTGGAGAGTTTTAATGTTTTATTCTTAGTAAAGCGTGAGCTACTGAAGAGCGTTTCTGAGAAACACAGATGGGCATCTCTGTCCTGAGGTTACTAGACCAGCAACTGCAGGTGTTTTATTTGTGTTGTGTATTGTTTTGGCTTGTAAGCATGCTTTCTCTGAATATTGTGTTCTTTTGATTATTTGTTGGTTATTTTCCCAGAAATGTGAGATGGTAAACTGCAGATTAGATCTCAGCGACTACAGCTACTGTTCTGAGAACCAGACGCATCTTTATAACATAGTAATTCTCATCATTTTTAGTAACTTTGTTTGTCTTTTTTGTCAGTTTTGTGCCTTTAGTTAGTTATCAGTTTTGAATTTGATTGTATTTTTTATTTTTTGTAGGTTTTTTTTATTTTACTATTTAGGATACATTTTTATAAAAAAAACAAAACAGTTTGTTTAGTTTTGATTTATTTCCAGTTATTAATTTTAATCCTTTATCTTAAACTAATTTCAGTAACTTGCCAAGGTTTTTTAGGTATTTAATTTGAATATGTTTTTATTATAATGAATATTCTTTTCTTAGCTGAAGCGTTAAGATAATATACAGATAATGCTCTATAATATAATATACATATCGGGGTCCTGGTCCCCGTGTCTGGGTTTATTTAGCAATAATGATCTGCTGACTGTACAGTTTTCTGTACATTATCATAGTGTGTTTCACCTAAGTCTATTTTGATCAATTATTAATATGTTGATGATCCTCTTAATTAATCAGGTTTTCCACAAAATACATTTTAAAACCATAAAAAGCATCAGAGCCATTTAAGTGCCAAACTAAAACACTTCACCTGGTAAGAGAAAGAATCAGTCCCAGAATAATGCTTATTAAAGTCAACGTCAAAATGCATTTCTATAAAAGTGTTGATTCATCGTTTCAGTTTTATACATGGACTTCAATATTTCTTCACATGAACATGTGCTGGAGCAACACATTGATGTTAATAAAAGGTTAAATGTGATTTGATAGTTATGTGTTTCTCTGTCTGCAACATATGCATTTAAACTAGGCATTTGACACACATAAATAATAATAATATTAATAATAATAAATTATAATATAATATAAAACGTATATAATAAATAAATTATATATATTCTTTTTATTATATATTTTATATTTATACACAATAATTTTTATATTTTGTAACATTATTTACTCATATAAAAATCCACATTCATATGTTTTTAATCGAATTTATAGCACATTAACTCAATGTCTCAAAGTCTTGTTAACTCTGAAATCATCTCAATGGCATTTCAATGGTGATATCATATTTCAAAAGTGTGTATTAGTTTATTTGATGTTTATTAAATCAATATTTTAAAGCTGTGTTGGTACATAAAGCAGGAAAGGCTGTGTAATGATGTGCCATAAAATGCTTGCCAAGGTTTATATCGTGTACTGGACCCATAAATATGTAACTACAGCCCCGGAGAACACTGATTATTTGCATGCATAATCTATTTTGTTTTGTGTTAAAAAAGTAACTGTATTTTAGAAATAAGTGCAAAAAAAATGCATCTCACTATTTATGTATATATATATATGTATTTATTTATTTCAAAACAAGCCCAACGTCTCTTAAAATACAGTTCTAACCAGCACTTGAAGTGGAAAAAAAGAAGTGCCCATACTCATCCGACCCACCCCAACCACATTATTTAATTATTTATTATTGACTTATTTATATTAAATAAATAAGTACTTTTTTAATAATAATAATAATAATAAACTTTATTTTCTATAGCGCCCTTAAATTAAGATCTCAAAGCGCTTTACAACAACAAATAAAACCCTACACAATAACAATCAAAAATACTACAAATAAAACAATACAAAAATAAAACAAATGTTTAATTAAAAGCTACCCTAAAAAAAATGAGTTTTAAGGCGAGATTTAAAAGTGCTAAGAGTTAGCTTGCCTTATCTCAATCGGTAAAGAATTCCACAGTTGGCAATGGCAATGGCAATTGTATTTATATAGCACTATTTACTACAACCAGAGTTGACCAATGTGCTTTACAATAGAATAACTAAAAACAGCAGTAACACAAAGAAAAATAAAACAGAAATACATTTTAACATGCAACAAAATCATCATAACATGCAACAAAAAACATAAAAACATAGTGCTTCAACCAGGATAAAAAGCCTTATCGAACAGATAGGTTTTTAATTTAGACTTAAAGATAGCCACAGATGAAGCCATTCTAATAAACAAGGGCAAATCATTCCAGAGTCTTGGCGCAGTTGTAGCAAAAGCGCGATCACCCTGCACTTCCGCCTCATCTTGGGAATAAACAAGAGTCTCTGGTTAGAGGACCGAAGAGATCTGGTTACATTATGCTCAATCAATAAGTCAGAGATATTTGAAGGAGCCATACCATTTAGTGACTTGTAGACAATAAGTAACATTTTAAAATCTACTCTGTACCGCCCAGGCAGCCAATGTAAAGACTGTAGAACCGGAGTAATATGATCCCGTTTATGACTCCTGGTCAAAAGTCTAGCTGCTGCATTTTGAACCAGTTGTAATCGGGATAAAGCTGTATAATAATTGATAATTAATAATTCATAACAACCGAATATAGTGCCACAATCAATCAATCAATCAATCAATCAATCAATAATTAAATAAAAGTTTTCAATACAAATTAGCACAAGTCAAGCTACAATACCAAGCAGGACCACAGGAGATGCCAAAGACCACTAAACCTCCTTCCTTTAATATACGGATCCATTCAGAATTACTAAACCTCCTTCCTTTAATATACGGAACCATTCAGAATTACTAAACCTCCTTCCTTTAATATACGGCTCCATTCAGAATCACTAAACCTCCCGCCTTTAATATACGGATCCATTCAGAATCACTAAACCTCCTTCCTTTAATATACGGATCCATTCAGAATCACTAAACCTCCCGCCTTTAATATACGGATCCATTCAGAATCACTAAACCTCCTTCCTTTAATATACGACTCCATTCAGAATCACTAAACCTCCTTCCTTTAATATACGGATCCATTCAGAATCACTAAACCTCCTTCCTTTAATATACGGATCCATTCAGAATCACTAAACCTCCTTCCTTTAATATACGGCTCCATTCAGAATCACTAAACCTCCTTCCTTTAATATACGACTCCATTCAGAATCACTAAACCTCCTTCCTTTAATATACGACTCCATTCAGAATCACTAAACCTCCTTCCTTTAATATACGACTCCATTCAGAATCACTAAACCTCCTTCCTTTAATATACGGCTCCATTCAGAATCACTAAACCTCCTTCCTTTAATATACGACTCCATTCAGAATCACTAAACCTCCTTCCTTTAATATACGACTCCATTCAGAATCACTAAACCTCCTTCCTTTAATATCGACTCCATTCAGAATCACTAAACCTCCTTCCTTTAATATACGACTCCATTCAGAATCACTAAACCTCCTTCCTTTAATATACGACTCCATTCAGAATCACTAAACCTCCTTCCTTTAATATACGACTCCATTCAGAATCACTAAACCTCCTTCCTTTAATATACGACTCCATTCAGAATCACTAAACCTCCTGCCTTTAATATACGGCTCCATTCAGAATCACTAAACCTCCTTCCTTTAATATACGACTCCATTCAGAATCAATAAACCTCCTTCCTTTAATATACGACTCCATTCAGAATCACTAAACCTCCTGCCTTTAATATACGGCTCCATTCAGAATCACTAAACCTCCTTCCTTTAATATACGGATCCATTCAGAATCACTAAACCTCCTTCCTTTAATATACGGATCCATTCAGAATCACTAAACCTCCTTCCTTTAATATACGGATCCATTCAGAATCACTAAACCTCCTTCCTTTAATATACGACTCCATTCAGAATCACTAAACCTCCTTCCTTTAATATACGGCTCCATTCAGAATCACTAAACCTCCTTCCTTTAATATACGACTCCATTCAGAATCACTAAACCTCCTTCCTTTAATATACGACTCCATTCAGAATCACTAAACCTCCTTCCTTTAATATACGACTCCATTCAGAATCACTAAACCTCCTTCCTTTAATATACGACTCCATTCAGAATCACTAAACCTCCTTCCTTTAATATACGACTCCATTCAGAATCACTAAACCTCCTTGCCTTTAATATACGGATCCATTCAGAATCACTAAACCTCCTTCCTTTAATATACGACTCCATTCAGAATCACTAAACCTCCTTCCTTTAATATACGACTCCATTCAGAATCACTAAACCTCCTGCCTTTAATATACGGCTCCATTCAGAATCACTAAACCTCCTGCCTTTAATATACGGATCCATTCAGAATCACTAAACCTCCTTCCTTTAATATACGGATCCATTCAGAATCACTAAACCTCCTTCCTTTAATATACGGATCCATTCAGAATCACTAAACCTCCTTCCTTTAATATACGGCTCCATTCAGAATCACTAAACCTCCTTCCTTTAATATACGGACTCCATTCAGAATCACTAAACCTCCTTCCTTTAATATACGTATCCATTCAGAATCACTAAACCTCCTTCCTTTAATATACGACTCCATTCAGAATCACTAAACCTCCTTCCTTTAATATACGACTCCATTCAGAATCACTAAACCTCCTTCCTTTAATATACGACTCCATTCAGAATCACTAAACCTCCTGCCTTTAATATACGACTCCATTCAGAATCACTAAACCTCCTTGCCTTTAATATACGACTCCATTCAGAATCACTAAACCTCCTTCCTTTAATATACGACTCCATTCAGAATCACTAAACCTCCTTCCTTTAATATACGACTCCATTCAGAATCACTAAACCTCCTTCCTTTAATATACGACTCCATTCAGAATCACTAAACCTCCTTCCTTTAATATACGACTCCATTCAGAATCACTAAACCTCCTTCCTTTAATATACGACTCCATTCAGAATCACTAAACCTCCTTCCTTTAATATACGGACTCCATTCAGAATCACTAAACCTCCTTCCTTTAATATCGACTCCATTCAGAATCACTAAACCTCCTTCCTTTAATATACGACTCCATTCAGAATCACTAAACCTCCTTCCTTTAATATACGACTCCATTCAGAATCACTAAACCTCCTTCCTTTAATATACGATCCATTCAGAATCACTAAACCTCCTTCCTTTAATATACGACTCCATTCAGAATCACTAAACCTCCTTCCTTTAATATACGGATCCATTCAGAATCACTAAACCTCCTTCCTTTAATATACGACTCCATTCAGAATCACTAAACCTCCTTCCTTTAATATACGATCCATTCAGAATCACTAAACCTCCTTCCTTTAATATACGGATCCATTCAGAATCACTAAACCTCCTTCCTTTAATATACGACTCCATTCAGAATCACTAAACCTCCTTCCTTTAATATACTCCATTCAGAATCACTAAACCTCCTTCCTTTAATATACGACTCCATTCAGAATCACTAAACCTCCTTCCTTTAATATACACTCCATTCAGAATCACTAAACCTCCTTCCTTTAATATACGACTCCATTCAGAATCACTAAACCTCCTTCCTTTAATATACGACTCCATTCAGAATCACTAAACCTCCTTCCTTTAATATACGGATCCATTCAGAATCACTAAACCCCCTTCCTTTAATATACGGATCCATTCAGAATCACTAAACCTCCTTCCTTTAATATACGGATCCATTCAGAATCACTAAACCTCCTTCCTTTAATATATGGATCCATTCAGAATCACTAAACCTCCTTCCTTTAATATACGACTCCATTCAGAATCACTAAACCTCCTTCCTTTAATATACGACTCCATTCAGAATCACTAAACCTCCTTCCTTTAATATACGGATCCATTCAGAATAACTAAACCTCCTTCCTTTAATATACGGATCCATTCAGAATCACTAAACCTCCTTCCTTTAATATACGACTCCATTCAGAATCACTAAACCTCCTTCCTTTAATATACGACTCCATTCAGAATCACTAAACCTCCTTCCTTTAATATACGGACTCCATTCAGAATCACTAAACCTCCTTCCTTTAATATACGGATCCATTCAGAATCACTAAACCTCCTTCCTTTAATATACGACTCCATTCAGAATCACTAAACCTCCTTCCTTTAATATACGGACTCCATTCAGAATCACTAAACCTCCTTCCTTTAATATACGACTCCATTCAGAATCACTAAACCTCCTTCCTTTAATATACGATCCATTCAGAATCACTAAACCTCCTTCCTTTAATATACGACTCCATTCAGAATCACTAAACCTCCTTCCTTTAATATACGACTCCATTCAGAATCACTAAACCTCCTTCCTTTAATATACGACTCCATTCAGAATCACTAAACCTCCTTCCTTTAATATACGGATCCATTCAGAATCACTAAACCTCCTTCCTTTAATATACGGATCCATTCAGAATCACTAAACCTCCTTCCTTTAATATACGACTCCATTCAGAATCACTAAACCTCCTTCCTTTAATATACGGCTCCATTCAGAATCACTAAACCTCCTTCCTTTAATATACGGATCCATTCAGAATCACTAAACCTCCTTCCTTTAATATACGACTCCATTCAGAATCACTAAACCTCCTTCCTTTAATATACGACTCCATTCAGAATCACTAAACCTCCTTCCTTTAATATACGACTCCATTCAGAATCACTAAACCTCCTTCCTTTAATATACGGCTCCATTCAGAATCACTAAACCTCCTTCCTTTAATATACGACTCCATTCAGAATCACTAAACCTCCTTCCTTTAATATACGGATCCATTCAGAATCACTAAACCTCCTTCCTTTAATATACGACTCCATTCAGAATCACTAAACCTCCTTCCTTTAATATACGACTCCATTCAGAATCACTAAACCTCCTTCCTTTAATATACGACTCCATTCAGAATCACTAAACCTCCTTCCTTTAATATACGGATCCATTCAGAATCACTAAACCTCCTTCCTTTAATATACGGCTCCATTCAGAATCACTAAACCTCCTTCCTTTAATATCGACTCCATTCAGAATCACTAAACCTCCTTCCTTTAATATACGACTCCATTCAGAATCACTAAACCTCCTTCCTTTAATATACGGATCCATTCAGAATCACTAAACCTCCTTCCTTTAATATACGGATCCATTCAGAATCACTAAACCTCCTTCCTTTAATATACGACTCCATTCAGAATCACTAAACCTCCTTCCTTTAATATACGACTCCATTCAGAATCACTAAACCTCCTTCCTTTAATATACGACTCCATTCAGAATCACTAAACCTCCTTCCTTTAATATACGGATCCATTCAGAATCACTAAACCTCCTTCCTTTAATATACGGATCCATTCAGAATCACTAAACCTCCTTCCTTTAATATACGGATCCATTCAGAATCACTAAACCTCCTTCCTTTAATATACGGATCCATTCAGAATCACTAAACCTCCTTCCTTTAATATACGACTCCATTCAGAATCACTAAACCTCCTTCCTTTAATATACGGATCCATTCAGAATCACTAAACCTCCTTCCTTTAATATACGGATCCATTCAGAATCACTAAACCTCCTTCCTTTAATATACGACTCCATTCAGAATCACTAAACCTCCTTCCTTTAATATACGACTCCATTCAGAATCACTAAACCTCCTTCCTTTAATATACGGATCCATTCAGAATCACTAAACCTCCTTCCTTTAATATACGGATCCATTCAGAATCACTAAACCTCCTTCCTTTAATATACGGATCCATTCAGAATCACTAAACCTCCTTCCTTTAATATACGGATCCATTCAGAATCACTAAACCTCCTTCCTTTAATATCGACTCCATTCAGAATCACTAAACCTCCTTCCTTTAATATACGACTCCATTCAGAATCACTAAACCTCCTTCCTTTAATATACGACTCCATTCAGAATCACTAAACCTCCTTCCTTTAATATACGACTCCATTCAGAATCACTAAACCTCCTTCCTTTAATATACGACTCCATTCAGAATCACTAAACCTCCTTCCTTTAATATACGGATCCATTCAGAATCACTAAACCTCCTTCCTTTAATATACGGATCCATTCAGAATCACTAAACCTCCTTCCTTTAATATACTCCATTCAGAATCACTAAACCTCCTTCCTTTAATATACGACTCCATTCAGAATCACTAAACCTCCTTCCTTTAATATACGGACTCCATTCAGAATCACTAAACCTCCTTCCTTTAATATACGATCCATTCAGAATCACTAAACCTCCTTCCTTTAATATACGGATCCATTCAGAATCACTAAACCTCCTTCCTTTAATATACGGATCCATTCAGAATCACTAAACCTCCTTCCTTTAATATACGACTCCATTCAGAATCACTAAACCTCCTTGCCTTTAATATACGACTCCATTCAGAATCACTAAACCTCCTTCCTTTAATATACGACTCCATTCAGAATCACTAAACCTCCTTCCCTTTAATATACGACTCCATTCAGAATCACTAAACCTCCTGCCTTTAATATACGATCCATTCAGAATCACTAAACCTCCTTGCCTTTAATATACGACTCCATTCAGAATCACTAAACCTCCTTCCTTTAATATACGACTCCATTCAGAATCACTAAACCTCCTTCCTTTAATATACGACTCCATTCAGAATCACTAAACCTCCTGTCTTTAATATACGACTCCATTCAGAATCACTAAACCTCCTTCCTTTAATATATGACTCCATTCAGAATCACTAAACCTCCTTCCTTTAATATACGGATCCATTCAGAATCACTAAACCTCCTTCCTTTAATATATCGACTCCATTCAGAATCACTAAACCTCCTTCCTTTAATATACGACTCCATTCAGAATCACTAAACCTCCTTCCTTTAATATCGACTCCATTCAGAATCACTAAACCTCCTGCCTTTAATATCGACTCCATTCAGAATCACTAAACCTCCTTGCCTTTAATATACGACTCCATTCAGAATCACTAAACCTCCTTCCTTTAATATACGATCCATTCAGAATCACTAAACCTCCTTCCTTTAATATACGACTCCATTCAGAATCACTAAACCTCCTTCCTTTAATATACGATCCATTCAGAATCACTAAACCTCCTTCCTTTAATATACGACTCCATTCAGAATCACTAAACCTCCTTCCTTTAATATACGACTCCATTCAGAATCACTAAACCTCCTTCCTTTAATATACGACTCCATTCAGAATCACTAAACCTCCTTCCTTTAATATACGGATCCATTCAGAATCACTAAACCTCCTTCCTTTAATATACGGATCCATTCAGAATCACTAAACCTCCTTCCTTTAATATACGGATCCATTCAGAATCACTAAACCTCCTTCCTTTAATATACGACTCCATTCAGAATCACTAAACCTCCTTCCTTTAATATACGACTCCATTCAGAATCACTAAACCTCCTTCCTTTAATATACGACTCCATTCAGAATCACTAAACCTCCTTCCTTTAATATACGACTCCATTCAGAATCACTAAACCTCCTTCCTTTAATATATCGACTCCATTCAGAATCACTAAACCTCCTTCCTTTAATATACGACTCCATTCAGAATCAATAAACCTCCTTCCTTTAATATACGGATCCATTCAGAATCACTAAACCTCCTTCCTTTAATATACGATCCATTCAGAATCACTAAACCTCCTTCCTTTAATATACGGATCCATTCAGAATCACTAAACCTCCTTCCTTTAATATACGACTCCATTCAGAATCACTAAACCTCCTTCCTTTAATATACGACTCCATTCAGAATCACTAAACCTCCTTCCTTTAATATACGGATCCATTCAGAATCACTAAACCTCCTTCCTTTAATACGACTCCATTCAGAATCACTAAACCTCCTTCCTTTAATATCGACTCCATTCAGAATCACTAAACCTCCTTCCTTTAATATACGGATCCATTCAGAATAACTAAACCTCCTTCCTTTAATATACGGATCCATTCAGAATCACTAAACCTCCTTCCTTTAATATACGGATCCATTCAGAATAACTAAACCTCCTTCCTTTAATATACGGATCCATTCAGAATCACTAAACCTCCTTCCTTTAATATACGACTCCATTCAGAATCACTAAACCTCCTTCCTTTAATATACGACTCCATTCAGAATCACTAAACCTCCTTCCTTTAATATACGACTCGATTCAGAATCACTAAACCTCCCGCCTTTAATATACGACTCCATTCAGAATCACTAAACCTCCCGTCTTTAATATACGACTCCGTTCAGAATCACTAAACCTCCTTCCTTTAATATACGGATCCATTCAGAATAACTAAACCTCCTTCCTTTAATATACGGATCCATTCAGAATCACTAAACCTCCTTCCTTTCATATACGACTCCATTCAGAATCACTAAACCTCCTTCCTTTAATATACGGATCCATTCAGAATCACTAAACCTCCTTCCTTTAATATACGGATCCATTCAGAATCACTAAACCTCCTTCCTTTAATATACGGATCCATTCAGAATAACTAAACCTCCTTCCTTTAATATACGACTCCATTCAGAATTACTAAACCTCCTGCCTTTAATATACGACTCCATTCAGAATCACTAAACCTCCTTCCTTTAATATACGACTCCATTCAGAATCACTAAACCTCCTTCCTTTAATATACGACTCCATTCAGAATCACTAAACCTCCTGCCTTTAATATACGGATCCATTCAGAATCACTAAACCTTCTGCCTTTAATATACGACTCCATTCAGAATCACTAAACCTCCTTCCTTTAATATACGACTCCATTCAGAATCACTAAACCTCCTTCCTTTAATATACGGCTCCATTCAGAATCACTAAACCTCCTGTCTTTAATATACGACTCCATTCAGAATCACTAAACCTCCTTCCTTTAATATACGGCTCCATTCAGAATCACTAAACCTCCTGTCTTTAATATACGACTCCATTCAGAATCACTAAACCTCCTTCCTTTCATATACGACTCCATTCAGAATCACTAAACCTCCTTCCTTTAATATACGGATCCATTCAGAATAACTAAACCTCCTTCCTTTAATATACGGATCCATTCAGAATCACTAAACCTCCTTCCTTTAATATACGGATCCATTCAGAATAACTAAACCTCCTTCCTTTAATATACGGATCCATTCAGAATCACTAAACCTCCTTCCTTTAATATACGACTCCATTCAGAATCACTAAACCTCCTGCCTTTAATATACGGATCCATTCAGAATCACTAAACCTCCTTCCTTTAATATACGACTCCATTCAGAATCACTAAACCTCCTGCCTTTAATATACGGACTCCATTCAGAATCACTAAACCTCCTTCCTTTAATATACGGCTCCATTCAGAATCACTAAACCTTCTGCCTTTAATATACGACTCCATTCAGAATCACTAAACCTCCTTCCTTTAATATACGACTCCATTCAGAATCACTAAACCTCCTTCCTTTAATATACGACTCCATTCAGAATCACTAAACCTCCTGCCTTTAATATACGGATCCATTCAGAATCACTAAACCTCCTGCCTTTAATATACGACTCCATTCAGAATCACTAAACCTCCTTCCTTTAATATACGACTCCATTCAGAATCACTAAACCTCCTTCCTTTAATATACGACTCCATTCAGAATCACTAAACCTCCTGTCTTTAATATACGACTCCATTCAGAATCACTAAACCTCCTTCCTTTAATATATGACTCCATTCAGAATCACTAAACCTCCTTCCTTTAATATACGGATCCATTCAGAATCACTAAACCTCCTTCCTTTAATATACGACTCCATTCACAATCACTAAACTTCCTTCCTTTAATATACGACTCCATTCAGAATCACTAAACCTCCTTCCTTTAATATACGACTCCATTCAGAATCACTAAACCTCCTGCCTTTAATATACGACTCCATTCAGAATCACTAAACCTCCTGCCTTTAATATACGACTCCATTCAGAATCACTAAACCTCCTTCCTTTAATATACGGATCCATTCAGAATCACTAAACCTCCTTCCTTTAATATACGACTCCATTCAGAATCACTAAACCTCCTTCCTTTAATATACGGATCCATTCAGAATCACTAAACCTCCTTCCTTTAATATACGACTCCATTCAGAATCACTAAACCTCCTTCCTTTAATATACGACTCCATTCAGAATCACTAAACCTCCTTCCTTTAATATACGACTCCATTCAGAATCACTAAACCTCCTTCCTTTAATATACGGATCCATTCAGAATCACTAAACCTCCTTCCTTTAATATACGGATCCATTCAGAATCACTAAACCTCCTTCCTTTAATATACGGATCCATTCAGAATCACTAAACCTCCTTCCTTTAATATACGACTCCATTCAGAATCACTAAACCTCCTTCCTTTAATATACGACTCCATTCAGAATCACTAAACCTCCTTCCTTTAATATACGACTCCATTCAGAATCACTAAACCTCCTTCCTTTAATATACGACTCCATTCAGAATCACTAAACCTCCTTCCTTTAATATACGACTCCATTCAGAATCACTAAACCTCCTTCCTTTAATATACGACTCCATTCAGAATCACTAAACCTCCTTCCTTTAATATACGGATCCATTCAGAATCACTAAACCTCCTTCCTTTAATATACGGATCCATTCAGAATCACTAAACCTTCCTTTAATATACGGATCCATTCAGAATCACTAAACCTCCTTCCTTTAATATCGACTCCATTCAGAATCACTAAACCTCCTTCCTTTAATATCGGATCCATTCAGAATCACTAAACCTCCTTCCTTTAATATACGGATCCATTCAGAATCACTAAACCTCCTTCCTTTAATATACGACTCCATTCAGAATCACTAAACCTCCTTCCTTTAATATACGACTCCATTCAGAATCACTAAACCTCCTTCCTTTAATATACGGATCCATTCAGAATAACTAAACCTCCTTCCTTTAATATACGGATCCATTCAGAATCACTAAACCTCCTTCCTTTAATATACGGATCCATTCAGAATCACTAAACCTCCTTCCTTTAATATACGGATCCATTCAGAATCACTAAACCTCCTTCCTTTAATATACGACTCCATTCAGAATCACTAAACCTCCTTCCTTTAATATACGACTCCATTCAGAATCACTAAACCTCCTTCCTTTAATATACGACTCCATTCAGAATCACTAAACCTCCTCGCCTTTAATATCGACTCCATTCAGAATCACTAAACCTCCTTCCTTTAATATACGACTCCATTCAGAATCACTAAACCTCCTTCCTTTAATATACGATCCATTCAGAATCACTAAACCTCCTTCCTTTAATATACGATCCATTCAGAATCACTAAACCTCCTTCCTTTAATATACGACTCCATTCAGAATCACTAAACCTCCTTCCTTTAATATACGGATCCATTCAGAATCACTAAACCTCCTTCCTTTAATATACGGATCCATTCAGAATCACTAAACCTCCTTCCTTTAATATACGGATCCATTCAGAATCACTAAACCTCCTTCCTTTAATATACGGACTCCATTCAGAATCACTAAACCTCCTGCCTTTAATACGACTCCATTCAGAATCACTAAACCTCCTTCCTTTAATATACGACTCCATTCAGAATCACTAAACCTCCTTCCTTTAATATCGACTCCATTCAGAATCACTAAACCTCCTGCCTTTAATATACGGATCCATTCAGAATCACTAAACCTTCTGCCTTTAATATACGACTCCATTCAGAATCACTAAACCTCCTTCCTTTAATATACGACTCCATTCAGAATCACTAAACCTCCTTCCTTTCATATACGGCTCCATTCAGAATCACTAAACCTCCTGTCTTTAATATACGACTCCATTCAGAATCACTAAACCTCCTTCCTTTCATATACGACTCCATTCAGAATCACTAAACCTCCTGTCTTTAATATCGACTCCATTCAGAATCACTAAACCTCCTTCCTTTAATATACGGACTCCATTCAGAATCACTAAACCTCCTTCCTTTAATATACGATCCATTCAGAATCACTAAACCTCCTTCCTTTAATATACGATCCATTCAGAATCACTAAACCTCCTTCCTTTAATATACGACTCCATTCAGAATCACTAAACCTCCTTCCTTTAATATACGGATCCATTCAGAATCACTAAACCTCCTTCCTTTAATATACGACTCCATTCAGAATCACTAAACCTCCTGCCTTTAATATACGGATCCATTCAGAATCACTAAACCTTCTGCCTTTAATATACGACTCCATTCAGAATCACTAAACCTCCCGCCTTTAATATACGGCTCCATTCAGAATCACTAAACCTCCTTCCTTTAATATACGGCTCCATTCAGAATCACTAAACCTTCTGCCTTTAATATACGACTCCATTCAGAATCACTAAACCTCCTGCCTTTAATATACGGATCCATTCAGAATCACTAAACCTTCTGCCTTTAATATACGACTCCATTCAGAATCACTAAACCTCCTTCCTTTCATATACGGCTCCATTCAGAATCACTAAACCTCCTTCCTTTAATATACGACTCCATTCAGAATCACTAAACCTCCTGTCTTTAATATACGACTCCATTCAGAATCACTAAACCTCCTTCCTTTCATATACGACTCCATTCAGAATCACTAAACCTCCTTCCTTTAATATACGACTCCATTCAGAATCACTAAACCTCCTTCCTTTCATATATGGCTCCATTCAGAATCACTAAACCTCCTTCCTTTAATATACGACTCCATTCAGAATCACTAAACCTCCTTCCTTTAATATACGGCTCCATTCAGAATCACTAAACCTCTGACCAGCGCATAATCAGCGTTCATTATAAAACACTAGCACACACTGAAAATAATAATGTTACTGATTTCTGGACGTAAGTCACTATTCTCTCTGATGAAATCGGCCGTGTTTTCTCTGCATTAGCGCTGTTTTGAGCTTATACTGTTTGAATTAGTTCACTGGATCCTTGGACTTTCCATGACTTTACACATTAAAATGATGTGATTGTAAAAGCCTGCTTCTTTTCATTTTAAGATATGATTTTCATTATAAAGTACTGATTCAAATTAGTAATCAATAATTCATTATTATTCGCACGTCTCCCCTGACACCGCCTCCCCTTCTCACGCACCACACAATGAAGGAGACCGACTCTGCTTGCGTTCATTCATGTGATGGGTCGAGATGAGAGGTGATCCCGTCTGGGTAGTGTGCTTTACATAGTTTCTATATCATTTATAATCATATATGGGATCATATCGCCTAATCACCCAGACCCTGACGATTTTCTTCTGAGTACCGGCAACATGTCAGAAGTGTTGGTACACACAAAAAAGTGCAGGTACTCTAAAGGCACTGGTTCTAGCATTGAGATGATCTGAATTCTCGTCTCTTGCAGGGCGACGACTTCTACGGATGTGGTGGTGTCGATCTGCGTGATCTTCGCCATGTCCTTCATCCCGGCCAGCTTCGTCCTCTTCCTCATCCAGGAGCGCGTCAGTAAATCCAAACACCTGCAGTTCGTGAGCGGCGTCAACCCCACCGTCTACTGGCTGGCCAACTTCGCCTGGGACATGGTACACAGAAAGAAGACGGATGGGACGGGGACAGGCGCGCGAGAGCTAAAAAGAGCAGCTGAGATAGCTAATTAAAACTCTATTAAAACTCTATCAATTTCCTGCTGAATCCTGTTCAGCGCCTCCATTGGTCTAGACAGACAGACCCTTCTGTCATTAGCTACAGTCTCAGCGCAGAGAGATGATTTCACCTTCCCTGAGAAATCAATTAGTGTCAAGGGAGATTTACAACATATACAGCGTAAAATAAAGAAGTTCAGTTTTTTTCAGAAAGAAATAGAACATATATGAAGAACTGAAAGCACAATAATAATACAAAACTAGACATTATTTATATTTGTTAACTCTCAAGGCTACATAAAAAAAAAAAAATGCTATAGATCCGTTTGGCAAAAAAAAATAAGTAGAAGGAAATAAGAAAAATATATAGTATAAGGAATAGAATAAAACAAATGTATAATATTAATAAGTGGATTTTACAGTACAGTTGTAAAATGACCATACTTTTATTTGTGTCATAATTAATTCATTTTCAAACATTAAACCATTGAGCTTTTGTTTTGGTTATATCTTCTTTATGCTAAAAGCATGCATAATTTAGCCAAAAAGGTGTTTATTAATTAAAATAATAATATTACTAATAATAATAGCGACTGTTTCTATGGGCCGCTATACGTAAGCCGTCTGCAATATTGCAGCAGTAAACTTGACGTCATTCACCATAGTAATCCCTGAATGTTCGAAAGATGCCGAAAGATGGCGGCCGCATCTACGTGCCTGGAGCAGTCGAATATGGCGTCTATATATGTCTATGCTTAGCGAGTTCAGATTTATTTTTATGAATCGTCCAGCTCTACACAGACGTGTGTTGTGATAGTAGTCAGATTAATAAATATTAAAGCAGAAGCTGTTTAAATACGAAGTTTGATTGTGTTGTGTGTTTTCTGATGTGTTTCAGTGTAATTATATCGTGCCGTCTATCATTGTCATCATCATCTTCCTGTGTTTCCAACAAAAATCATACGTCTCTCCACCAAACCTGCCTGCCCTCATACTGCTGCTGTTGCTCTACGGGTGAGTGTGTGTGTGTGTGTGTGTGTGTGTGTGTGTGTGTGTGTGTGAGTGTGTGTGTGTGTGTGTGTGTGTGTGTGTGTGTGTGTGAGTGTGTGTGTGTGTGTGTGTGAGTGTGCGTGCGTGAGTGTGAGTGTGTGTGTGAGTGTGTGAGTGTGTGAGTGTGAGTGTGTGTGTGTGTGTGTGTGTGTGTGTGTGTGTGTGAGTGTGCGTGCGTGCGTGCGTGCGTGCGTGCGTGCGTGCGTGCGTGAGTGTGTGTGTGTGTGTGAGTGTGTGTGTGTGTGTGTGTGTCTGTGTGTCTGTGTCTGTGTCTGTGTCTGTGTCTGTGTGTGTGTGTGTGTGTGTGTGTGTGTGTGTGTGTGTGTGTGTGTGTGTGTGTGTGTGTCTGTGTCTGTGTCTGTGTCTGTGTGTGTGTGTGTGTGTGTGTGTGTGTGTGTGTGGTTTTGTTTCATAAGTTTGTGTGTTTCAGGTGGGCCATCACTCCGATGATGTATCCCGCCTCCTTCCTGTTCAGCGTTCCCAGCACAGCGTATGTGGTCCTGACCTGCCTCAACCTCTTCATCGGCATCAACGGCAGCGTGGCCACGTTTGTCATGGAGCTCTTCGACGACCCGGTGAGAAACACACACACACACACACACACACACACACACACACACACACACACACACACACAATTTCCTCGATTGACTGACAATCTGTGAAAGCTAAGAGTCTTATTTAAGATGTGCCAATGGAAAGTGTTCTTTGAGCCCATACTGAGGCTAAAGACACGTTCAGACCAACTATAATGAGAACTACATTAGCATCCGCACCTATAAAGATAACTCAATTAGTGTCCACACCAATGGACAATAATGTTCTGTTTACAAAAATGTAGCTTTTCCCCATAAAAATATAAATCAATCAATCAATCAATCAACATTTTTAAAGAATTTCAGATTTATTTATTTGTTTGTTTTTGTAAGTCTGCACAATTTGGTACAAAATGTAAAACTTTACAATAATAAATAATATGCCATGATAATAATAATAATATAAACTTTTAATTGAATAAACCACTGATAAAAGGGTGTTTCATATGAACCTAGTTTAACACAGTATTTTTAAAAAGACAAAAGAGTATCTGAATGATGTCTAAAGAGGTTGATGTTTCGGTCAGTTTTAATTGGTTTTGCTGTTCCCTCAGCTGAAAAGTGCCCACAAATAAAATGTCTAGAACCATTTAACTAGACCAGAAAAACAAGACTATCAAACCAGCTGAGATTAGTTTAAGATGATTTCTTCAAAAACATTTATACATGTACTTGGATTTCCAACTTGGAAGTCACTTTTAAAGTTGTGTTCTTCTGCACTTTCACAAATCAAAAGTTGGAAAACACAGACTTTTTTAGTTATTCAGTAGGTCTGTCAAAGTTTAGCAAGACAGCTAACGTCACTAACAGCACCTTTAAATAGACAGAGACAGAGAGATGATGGTTTAGAGTTTCTACCCACAATCCTCTCTGCCCTGAGCTGATGTTTTTTTTCGAATAGTTACGCGGTTGAAGCTGGTTTGAAATTATTGACGGGCAGTCTGTCTCGCGGGCCGCTTACACGAGATAAAGACATGAGGACTGTCAGACGCTGCTGTAGATCTGCCATCTTCAGTAACGAAAGCCTCTTTAACACTCGGTCCCGCCCTGACAGCGTTCAGCCAATCACAGCAGCCGACTCTCCATCCTCATCCAATCACTGTCGGTCTCTCATCTACAACTCTGACATTCCCAGTAATGCTGCTGTATTGGCAGATATATGAGAGTGTGTGCATGTTTTAATCTGCTGGTGACAATGCTAATACAGTTATATCAGTTTATCGATCATCTTATTCCAATGTACATATTATGTTAACCACTAAAAAAGTCTCACAAATGTTGCAGTTTTGTCTTGTTTTGTGATATAAAGACATTTTAATTTATGTTATTTTGACTACTTAAAGTAAACATACCAGGTTTTTTATTTGGTTACATTGTTTTAGTTTGTTTAGTTTATTATATTCCATCAAACATATAAATTATGTTTTAGGGATGCGCGATATTATCGGAACGATATCGGAATCGGCCGATAATGGCTTAAAAAGTAAACAGCGGCATCGGCTCGATATGCAAAGTTATGCCGATATGCCTTGCCAATAAAACTAATATCTCACATGTGCTCAGGGTGTGATAGAGAAGAGATCACGTCAGCAGTGCGTTTGCCTGAATGATGATTAGATTCACTGTTTTTGCATCGCTACATTTAATCTAAGAAAGCACGTACTACGCCTCAACAGTCATTAACACATGCAGTAACAGCGGCAACAGCCTCCCCGGGTCCTGGTGCCCATCCAGTAAGGCGTTTGGTCTACTTGTAATAAAATGAAAGTAAAATACAAGTAAAATAACATTAAAATGTTTCTGATTAAACAAAGCAGTAGTTGGTGTCATCAAATCATTAGTATGCTTTGATTTAAAGGTCAGAAGCTATAGCATACATGAATAAAAATCAAACATGACACTTGTAAATTCAATGATTTTATATGTACAGATTTTTTCATTCATGTAGTATGCTGTTTTTATGAAAACAGATTATGAAAACTTAAATACAAGGAGCTGTAAAATATTTTCATATTTGTTACAACTCTGCTTCAGACCATCTAAAGATGTTAAATCTTCAAATATAATATTAAGGTTACCACTATATTTATTTGAGAGAAAAAAAAATGATGTATAGTTATTTTCAGCTTTCAGTGTGCTCTCATTATACAATAACTTAACAAATTGTTTATTTAATTCTAATAAGTATGTTTTTGTTAAAAACTACTATCTCCTCAATATTTTAGTTCTTTGTATATGTGACCCTGGACCACAAAACCAGTCATACGGGTCAAAGTTTTGAAATTGAGATTTATATCACCCACCTGTAAGCTGAATAAATAATATTTCCATTGATGTATGGTTTATTATGATCGGACAATATTTGAAAATCTGGAATCTGAGGGTGCAACAAAATCAAAAAATTTTGAAAATCATCTTTAAAGTTGTCCAAATGAAGGTCTTAGCAATGCATATTACTAATCAATAATTAAGTTTTGATATATTTACAGTAGGAAATTAAAAAAATATCTTCATGGAACATGATCTTTACTTAATATCCTAATGATGTTTGGCATAAAATAAAAAAATATAATTTTGACCAATACAATGTGTTGTTAGCTATTGCTACAAATATACCTGTGCTGCTTATGATTGGTTTAGTGGTCCAGGGTGACATATTTCAAATATGTTATGCCATGCACTAGTGACTAGTTTGTTCATGAATGAGATGTCTTGTTCAGCCGCGAAGCACTGAGCTCAACTGAATGAAGCTCTTCAGATGTGTTTCTGAAGCTGAACTGTGAGTGTGTTTGTGTGTATGATGGTGGACGTGTGTCTGAGAGAATATGGGTCAGTGTGAATCCAGTGAGATTCTCTGTCTCTGGTGTGTGTGGTGATGTATGAGCGTGAGCTGTGTACAGTGGTTGGCAACAAAACTTCCGCATGATTTCTTCAGTGTGTTTGAAGAATTGCACACCGCTGGAGACGAATAGACTGCCATCAAAACTGTGTTTTATCGACTTTTCATTTCAGACTGAGATTGTATGGAGATTGAAGATATAGTTCCACTCTGAAAAAAAAGTTATTTTCACATAATTTCAAACCCATATGTGACCCTGCCTGTGAAAACCCAGATAAAGTCATTTTTGGTGATTTTCCAGCCAGGGACACATATGCTTTTATATTTTCTGTGGAACACAAAAGGAGAAGTTTAGCAGAATGTTCATGTTGCTCTTTTCTCTTCATTGAAATAAAGCTGAAATAAAATAAAATAAAAGATCAAAACAAACTTGAAAAACTTAAAAGTTAGAAATGTTGCCTTGGCAACCAACTGAAATAACATAAGTTTAAGCTGAAGTATTACAATTAATATAATACAAAAATTAAGTCAAACTATGAAATGAAATCAAAAAGACATGTTTTTCAACTAAACTAAAATAAAACAACTAACTAACTAAATGTTAAAATCAAAGCTAATTCAAAAGATAGCAATACTGTAAGAGTATATATTATACTAAATGCAACACTGTGGAGTTTAAAGTAAATAGTGACTATCAAGCTCAAAAGATGAGAAGATCACTATAAAACAAGGTTTCTGTGGGTCTTAAAAGCTCTTTAACAAATTAAGGTCTTGAAATGCCTTAAATCTGAGCAGAACATCTTAAATTCATTGTCATTAAAGTCATTAAATGTTGTATGCACTGCTAAAAATGATTATTTTTCTCAATATTGTGTCATGTTTTCCAACATAAATATTATCTAAACATCCTTAACTGAAGAAATAGTTACTTGAGATGCTAAATGAAGATCTTGTTTTCTGAGAAATTAAACAAAAGCAAAGGAGTTTGTTTAAAACAAGAGCAGACATCTGTCATTGGGGGGATGTGTAGAAGTGTTGCTAATAAAATACATTTACATTAAGAGAACATATTGATATATTGGCCCTGTCCCAAATGGCACCCTAAACCCTCGCGGTCTTCGCGGCAGAGGTACGGATCGAGGGCGCATAACGGCCGCACACTCGCGAGCACACTTCTGAATGCTAAAATGAGGAGTGGACTTAATGGACATGCGCACGTGGCAGCCATTGTAAGTCCGTAAGACCGCAAGTGCACATGAAGTGTTCCATTTGGAACAGGGCCATTGTGTTACCGTTAATTTATCCCTTAATGTCTTTACTTGGTCTTAAAAAGGGCTTTAAAAAGTCTAAAATGTTTTTCTATAAACCTCTAATAAAAGAGTCCATGACACAATCAGTGAAGCAACATGCATTTAAATGCATCATTCTGAAGAACCCAGTATTTACAAGCTAACATTGCCCTTCTCTGTCCCGTCTCTCCAGAATATAACCCGTATCAATGACATCGTCAAACAGGCTCTGCTGGTGTTCCCTCATTTCTGTTTGGGAAGAGGGCTGATGGACATGGCCAAAAACCAGGCAATGGCCACCCTCTACCAAAACCTGGGTAAGATGTTCACCCTCAGGGCAAGATCCTGAGATTTGAGAGGAAAGCTGATGTGTGTCTGTCTCTTCAGGTGAAGACCGCTTCGAAAATCCTCTCAGCTGGAACATGGTGGGCAAGAATCTGTTTGCCATGGCCATTCAGGGGGGCGTCATGTTCGCCCTGACGCTGCTCATCCAGTACAAGTTCTTCTGCAAACCCATGTAAGAAACACACACCTAAACGGGATAGTTAACCCCAAAACGAACATGTGCTACTCTTTCTCAGGCCATCCAAGATGTAGGTGACTTTGTTCTTCAGCAGAAAAGTAAATAAGACTTTTAGCTGAAACTGTGGTCATTGGTGATTCATAAATGCAAGTTAATGTCTGTCGTCACTTTGAGTAAAAAAATAAATCAGGAAACACAAAATGAATACCTGTGGCTTCTGATGAAATGTCTTATGAAGCGAAAGGATCAGTCTGTGTAAGAAACTGAAGATTATTTACAACATTATTACTCATAATCCAACGGATCCTTCATTTGAACCAGTTCAGACTGAAGCGTCTGAAACAGTTCACGACTCAGGCACAGATCTATAACTCACTTTCAGACGTCTGACAGTCACTCCGACTCGAAATGAGCCAAAAAAGCAGCGTATATGATCCTGTGATGAATGAACTCATCCAGCGCTCCAGTTACTCTAACAGTCAGTGAACTGAGCAAACTTGCACCGAAGACCAATTTGGGTATTGGGTGCTTTAATAATATATTTGTGTACACTTTACTTTATTGTGTGATTATGTAAACTGGTGAATCAGCTTTTTTGAGCCAATTAATTGAAACAAACTGTCCGAAAGCACCAGTTCAAGGAAAATATTCATATTTCACTGTTTGTCTGAGACTCTGGATTACGGGTATAATGTTGTAAATACAGAGTTCGTGAAACTCTAGATGGCGCAGTCCGATAGGTTTAACTCAATCTGACCTAATGACATCATTATCACATGGCACAGCTGATTGGTTCTCTCCTGTATCGGTAGCCAATGAGCTCGCTGCTCAACATTCAAATATATGAATAGTGTTTGCTGTAGCGGTTTGCAGCGTGCTTCAGAAATCCTTCACTTTCCCCAGCTCCACCTGTATAGATCTGCTACGGGGTGATCGTGCATGCTATATATGGGGTATGTCACATGTTATATATGCAGCAGCAGTATTTCTTACATGCTCACAGCAGCATATTGTGGATGTATTGACAGTAGCAAATGTCAGTACTTGCTCTGCCGCTGAAGCAGCGTAGCAGATCTGTTCCAACAAGGCCAAATACATTAACACTGCCATGTACATTACCATACCAATCCCTCCGAGAGTTGTCATGACAGAAATAATGTTCAGTTTCTTGCACAGATCGATCGGTTCGCTTCATAAAATCTCAATCTATTGGCAGCAGCCATGGGTATTATTTTTGTGCTGCCTGTATATGCTTTTTTGACTCTCAAAGTGATTGTTGCGCATCTTCACTGTCTTTTACACATGATCTTGCCGTCTGCTCTGTACACACATCTTCACACACAGGTCGATAAAGTCACTACCGACATCTTCAGGTGAAGAGGATGAAGACGTGGTTCGAGAGCGTGAACGTGTGCAGAAGGGCGGAGCTCAAAATGACCTGCTCCGAATCTGTGACCTCACTAAGGTATTTCCTGTTCCTGTCTTCAAGTCGAATTTCTGACGTCTTACTGTGAAAAGTGACATAAAGCGTTCGTTTTTGAGGACTCGTGGGCAGTTGTCAGCTGATCAGCATTGGATACTAGCTGGCCAATCAGATAAATGAGCTAGACTGGTTTAAAACATTTTAAGACCAGCAAACCAGATTTGTTAATTTTTTATTAATTAATTAATTTAACAGCAGGGTTATTGAGAACAATGCTGTTTTTCTTTAATAAACTAAGAAATGCCTTTTTTTCGGTCACTTAAGTGACTAAAATAGACACTTTCATGACTGTTTCTGAACACACTTAAGCAGATTTTTAAAAGTGACATCTGTAATGTCAAATTAAAAGTTTAACTTTGAAGTTAATTTTAAATCATAATATTCTAATAAGCTTTTTGTTGTGTTTTAAAGAAGTGCTCTTATTTTGATGTGTTGACTAAAGCCTCGTTCAAGACTGTCAGCCCAAATCCAATTTTTGTGCAATTCCGATTGAAATCCGATCATATTTAAATTCTCTGAACGGGAACGAACTACATGAAATCTGTTTTGAGCTACATTCGTATGTGGTTTGGAATCCTATTCTAATCACATATATGGAAATCCGTTTCAGTCTGACCGGTCAGATGGGATATAGCGTAGCTTTTTCACGTTCTCACGCCACATAAAACGTAAACATGTCTGACATTTTTGCAGAAACAAGCTTGTTTCATTGTGAAGTGCAAGTCAAGCGAAAAAAAACGATATACTGCTATTATATGTACCTCTTTGTGTTTTGAAAGTAGCGGAGACGGCAGCGCGGAATAACATTCCAGCTTCCTGCATTTCTGCTGCTGCCCCAAAAGATGAAATATAATACTACAGCGCAACTGCGACGGCAACATGTTGTCATGTCGGAGACAACATCTGTATAGCAAACTTTATTGCTGTTACCTTTGTTTTTAGCGTGGGCATAACAACGTAACGGCATTACCATAGAACCCAAAGCACATTCAGTAAAAAAGAGCGTTTATGGATCCACAAATCTGATATGAACAGTTGCGATATGCTGCGTGGACAGTCAGTTATTAAAATCAGATTCCATCCGGATATGCACAAAATCGGATTTGGGCTGACAGTCTGAACGAGGCTTTTCATACTAAAGCACATGTAAAGTACTTGATTATCATTTTAATTGTACAGTAGTGTTATTCAATATTACAAGCATTTTAAATGTACTACATTACAACTTCATAATTGCAAATATATTTAAATACAGATATACTGGGGTCCTAATTATGTGGGTCAAACACACTCTAAAGTTAAGCATTTTAGATCAATTTAAACAATAATACATTTTTATTTAATTGCAATGACCATGCAGTTAAGTGTCTGAAAACATTACATTCAGTTCACACTTATAGGTACAACAGGGCTAAAGGCACACCTTAAGAAACAAAAATGTGCTTTTCACTGTGGCTAAAATTTATAATTGCATGTTAATACAAAAAACACACATTTTAAAATACACAAACAAAATCATTAAAAAATTACAAATTATAAAAACATTAAAGTAGATCCCATAATAATTGAATATAGATTTACAAAAAAATGAATTGCTTCAAGTTAGCATTTTTAAACATTCGCTCACATAAAAAATCAATAATTTATGATCAATGATTTAATAACCAAAAACTGCCTGGATTTCATGTTTCTAAATGAAACATGGCTAGAAGACAGCTGCAGTGCAACAGTTCTCAATGAATCAGCCCCTCCTAACTTTAATTTTATAAGTGTCTGCAGGACTGTTAGGAGAGGTGGAGGTGTAGCTGCTCTGTTTAAAGATGTTTATCAATGCAAACAAGTGTCATTTGGTCAGTATTTGTCTTTTTGAATACCTATGTATTGTGCTGAAAGGTGCTCCACACATTCTGTTTATCATTATCTACATGCCTCCAAAATACTCTCCAGCCTTTGCTGAAGAGTTCACAGAACTGTTATCAATGATTTCCTCAGAGTTTGACTGTTTTACTATTGCAGGAGATTTTAATATTCACATAGATAATACAAAAATCAAAACTACAAAATAAATGATAACCATTTTTAACACTTTTGACCTGATTCAGCATGTGCATGGACCCACACACAATCGTGGACAGACTCTAGATTTACTCATCAGTAGAGGTCTAGACATTTTATCCATTGTCATTAAGGATGTAGCTCTGTCTGATCACTTCTGTATTTTCTTTGATATAATGATCTCTGTCACCACTGAATCTAGATCTGTCTCTGTCAGAAACAGATGCATTAATGAGAACACTAGTGTGCTATTTATAAAGGCAATATATTTAACACCAAGCATTTCTGCAGACTCTGTTGATCTTCTCCTGGATTTATTTAACTCAAAAGTTGAGAATGTTATTGATGATATTGCTCTGATAAAGGTCAGCAAGAAGAATGGCAGACAAAATCATATTGGAGAAAATCAACAGCAGTTCAGAGTATGAAAAGACAATGCAGAAAAGCTGAGCGGATGTGGCGGAAGACGAAACTCGAAATTCACTATAGCATCTATAAAGACAGCCTTCATGCTTTCAATGTAGAACTAGCCACAGCTATACAGACCTTCTTCTTAAACCTTATAAACAGTAACTTAAACAACACTCGCATTCTTTTTGCTACTGTTGAGAGACTGACAAACCCCCCAAGTCAGATTCCCAGTGAAATGCTCTCCAACAGCAAATGCAACGAGTTTGCCTCCTTCTTTTCTGAGAAAACCAATAATAACAGAAAGGAGATTGGCACATCCTCAAGTTATGCAGAGGTCACACAGATTTGACCGCAATTTCAAAAGTAAGTGACTGTCTATTTTTGAAGCAATTGAAAGCAACATTTTGGAAGAAATAGTACAGCACCTGAAATCATCGACATGCTATCTTGACACACTTCCCACATCTTTTTTCAAAAGTGTGCTTAACTGTTTGGAAGCAGATCTCTTAGAAGTGGTGAACACCTCACTTCTGTCTGGGACTTTTCCAAACTCCCTGAAAACGTCCCAGGTTACGTATGTAACCCTGGTTCCCCGAGGGAACGAGACGCTGCGTCGAGACGCTATGGGGAACGCCATCAGCGTTGTCCAGCTCTGAATCATATGTGTAATCAGTCAAAATTGACGGCCAGACGTCAGGTGCGGTGACGTCATGACCTGGATGCTTAAAAGCACGTGATGTGCAGCCGGCGCCAGCTTCCAGGAATGAAGCATAGCTCTAGTAGGGATGCCGGAAGTATGGCCCTGCGACGCAGCGTCTCGTTCCCTCGGGGAACCAGGGTTACATACGTAACCTGGGACGTTCCCCTCCGGGAACATCGAGCTGCGTCGAGACGCTATGGGGAACGAGATGTCCACGCCGCCATACTTGCAAATCCCTGCTTAGTGTGTGGAATGCACAGCTATGGCAAGGGAAAAGACAAGCCAGGAGTGGCTCGCAGAGCCAGGTCATAGAACCTGGAAAGTTAGGGGCGTAGACCACCCACCAGCGTCACAGATGTCCTGCACAGGTACACCTGCCAGAAGGCCTTGGAGGCCGCCATACCTTAAGCTGAGTGAGCCTTGATTCCCAAAGGTGAGGGGAGATCAGAGGACTCGAGGTCATAGGAGAGCATCCAGATCCACTACTTAGCATAAGCACCCTGGCCTCCACCGGAGGAAACGTCTAAATAGAGAGTTTTGCCTACTGAAAGGCCACCAAGAGGGGCGTGGTAGGTCGCTATAGCCGCCACGTAGACCTTCAGGGTGGATTGGGCTAACCCTGCGGAGAAACGGGCCTGCGAGAACTCCAGCACTGTACCAGCAGGCAGTTAACTGGATCAAGCTGGCGGTCTCCGCACCCTGAGTCTCAACTTCAGGGCGTACAGTTTCCTTATTGAGGGAGCTCTAGATTGGAGGATGGTCTCAGCAACCTCAGTTGAGAGACCAGAGGCTATGAGTTGTGCCCCCTCGGGAGCCACACCCACAGTTTCCACAACTCCGAGCGGGGGTGAAAGATCATGCCCGCTGCCAGTGAGAGGAGATCCCTCCTGACGGGAATCCCCCATGGAGAGCCGTCGAGGAGAGAAATCGGGTCAGAGAACTATACTCGGCCCGGCCAGAACAGGGTTTTTCAATAGAAGGACCCCATCCATGCGCACTCTCTCTAGAACTCCCAGGAGCTGAGCGATCGGGGGAAGGCATACAGACGAAGCCTCAGCCACGATTGTACCATAGCATCCAGCCCCTTAGCGGAGCTGGATGTCTGCCTCGACAGGATGGCTGCTCCTATATTGCCACGAAGGGAAGAACCCGATAATAATACGCTTTGCCCCCAAAGCACATTTCAGGAACTTCCTGTGATGGGGAAGGAGTATGCATCTTTAGATCGCTCGTGACCACCAGTCCTCGGATCTGGTGTGAGACACGTGCTTGAAGAGAGCTTTCTGAACTTCAGTCGTGTGACTGAGCGCTTCAGTTAGCTTAGATCTAAGACGGACGCAACCACTTTCCCAGGAACAATGAAGTACGGCTGTAGAACCCGGACTCTTTGTCTAGAGCAGGGACCGCCTCGATGGTCTCCTCCCTCAGGAGAGTGCTCACTTCTTGTTCCATTACCAGAGCCTGCACGGGACCCACCAGCATGGGAGTGACCCCGTAGAAAGGCTGCGGCAGAGCGCCACATAGCCTTGATCTACAGTGTAGACCTCTGGTGTACTTAGAGCGGCTAGCTCGGTGCCCTGGAACGGAGGACCGGCAGGGGACGGCCGATCTAGCTGCTCTAGAGACCTCCGAAGGGATGGCGAGCCTCCCAGCTCCGCTACATTTCTGGGCGGAAGAGACTGAGAGAAACGCTCGCTGGAGACCGCTGCGCCCTGGAACACTGGCAGGGTTAGCAGACTGATCTCCTGAGGGCACTGAGGAGAGACGAGCACCGTGTAATGCGGTGTACACCGCTCTTCCCCAGAGGGGCCTGCCCTCACCAGTCCTGGGCCTTGGCATCAGGACTGCCTCAGAAGCCTCCTATTGGAAATGACGGTCCTCAGACCCATGTCATCTCTAAGGAAGACTAGGAACCAGAGTCTGCTCAGGCAGATCCCAATGAGACACACTTGGCAGAGGCTCCCAAGCCGCCGGGTGGCCTACTAAGGGAACCAGTCTCTTGAGACTGGCCTCTGGAGTACTTAGAGCGGCTAGCTCGGTGCCCTGGAACGGAGGACCGGCAGGGGCGGCCGATCTAGCTGCTCTAGAGACCCCGAAGGGTGGCGAGCCTCCCAGCTCCGCTACATTTCTGGGCGGAAGAGACTGAGAGAAGCGGTCGCTGGAGACCGCTGCGCCCTGGAACACTGGCAGGGTTAGCAGACTGATCTCCTGAGGGCACTGAGGAGGAGGCGGGCACCGTGTAATGCGGTGTACACCGCTCTTCCCAGAGGGGCCTGCCCTCACCAGTCCTGGGCCTTGGCATCAGGACTGCCTCAGAAGCCTCCTATTGGAAATGACGGTCCTCAGACCCACGTCATCTCTTAGGAAGACTAGGAACCAGAGTCTGTTCAGGCAGATCCCAATGAGACACGCTTGGCAGGGGCTCCCAAGCCGCCAGATGACTTACTAAGGGAACCAGTCTCTTGAGACTGGCCTCTGGTGTACTTAGAGCGGCTAGCTCGGTGCCCTGGAGCGGAGGACCGGCAGGGGACAGTCGATCTAGCTGCTTTAGAGACTCCCGAAGGGGTGGCGAGCCTCCCAGCTCCGCTACATTTCTGGGCTGAAGAGACTGAGAGAAGTGCTCGCTGGAGACCGCTGTGCCCTAGAACACTGGCAGGGTTAGCAGACTGATCTCCTGAGGGCACTGAGGAGAGACGGGCACCGTGTATTGCGGTGTACACCGCTCTTCCCAGAGGGGCCGGCCCTCAAGGCCCTGGACCATTGGCATCAGGGCGTTCTGGCCGAAGACTAACGATCCGCAGATCCGTCTTCGGCCCGGGTGCATCACTCTGACTCCGATTCTGGCGAGTACGAGAAGTGACATTCCCCGAATAAGGAGCTGGAACACAATTGGGGCTGCTCCGCCCAGCAGCCCAAGCTGACCACCTCAACCTCCTTGGAGGAAGAGAGGTAAACATTGTGCTCTCACTTGAGAAGTATCCCAAGAGGCTCTTGTATGTCATATACAATATATAATTGTATATATTTCTCTACAATATATATATATATATATGTATAGATATTAGGGGTGGGCATAGATAATTTTTTTTAATCTAGATTAATCTAGATTAATTTTGGAATTAATCTAGATTAATCTAGATTAAAATGGCTCATTTGAATTCTGCCGAAGGCATTCAGAATATGTGTGCTACCCAAATAATGACTAAAAGTAAGTCTTTGAGAACGGGTTTCTCAAGCCAGGTGGCGCATTAGACCAGGGGCTCATCTCCTGTTTCCAAAATGCATCACAAACTACTTGAGAAAGCTGTTCTACTATGATAATTGGTGATGAAAATAAACTATGTTCAATAAGATGTACTTGTGTTTACTAACTGTTTATTCAGTTAAACATGAATTTTGAACTGTAGGCCTACATAAGAGGTCGTGATGAACTGTTTACAGTTTCCATTGGGAAGCTTCTTAAAAATAAATTTTCCTGAAGCAAACCCGGGCTTCATAGCTGCATCCATGTTAGATCGTCACGTCTGATGTGGTAATTTCACAGTAACGTTAGGCATACACACAGGTTCGAAGCAGAGGGTGACACGGGAGTGAATTCTCAAGTTCACATGAGACCTAAAGCGCATCCTGTTTGCTTAAAAGCGCAACGTTTCATTGTTATTCTGAGTGCACACAAATAAACGTAGAGTCTTTACAGATTCGAAAGATGTATTAGGCTACTTTTATCTGTATGACCAAGAATGACGGAGATGTAAGAGCAAGTGAGCGCACCGGAGCCTGTCCTGCACAAACGCGCTTCCACACAAATTCTTCAATAGCGCACATTTCTCTAGATTAACATCATATTGAGCGGCCATGTAAAGTTGCTACTACATACATCTTTCAGATGAAAAGCCATATTTGAGGTTGATGAATGATAGGTGAGCGTTTGGATGTCCTGCCCGATTGTATTACCACATAGACCAGCCGTTAACAATCTGTCCATCACGGACTGCGAGCCTCTAGTTCGAAGACTCGTTCTCGCCCCCTACAGTGCAATTCGGCTAGGTATACATCCGCGCTAAAATATCAGGGTGAAAGTCATCATAGCTTGCGTAGTATAGACCCAGCTCCCAACATAACTTTGAGAATAGATTAAAGGCGATATTTTTTTTATCGCCGATAAGAGTCTCACGTTAACGCAGCACGTTAACGCCGATAACGGCCCACCACTAATAGATATATATCTAACTTTCATAGTCGGATAAAATGCATAGTTAATTATTCAAAATGAAATGCAGTCAAACACCCAGACAAGTAAACACGGTCTGAAAGTGCATAAAATGAACCGAGAATCACCATAATGAGCGCGTTGCCTCGGCAACACGCGAGCCGCTCGGAACAAAACAAATAAATCTTCTTGGAGAGAAACTGCTGCAGATGAGCGCACTCTCACTCAAGGGGGAAGAACTACAGCTTAGGCTTCCGCCCCGAGAGAGCGCTAGACCTGGGGAATACAGGTGGAAATAGGGCGAACCCGTCTCTAACCTGTCCGCCAGATCTATGTGCGATCCCCGTGATCTCTCTCGCCGCGGTGCCTCAGCAGCAGCGGGACCGCGAGATCATAGGCGCGGACACACTCCTTGGAGCGTGCCCGGCGGGAGCACAATGCATTGCAGCGGACGCTGGATCTGATGGGAAAGGAAGAAGATAGGGGATCACCCTTCTTAATCTTTCCATCTAATCCATCTGCAAGCACAGCCACTGCTCCGCCCCAGCGGCAGCGTGGCAGGTGCTGCGAGGACGCAGGTGAAAACTCCCTCCTCAAAGAGAGTTTTCGCCTCTCAGCCAGATCATCGCAAAAACTGTGTGTATCCCGCTCGTGTTATAGCGTGGGCAGGGAGGAACACACAGTCTGTAACGTGATCTACTTTCGCCCTCATTGGCCTTTGATATGTCTGCTTCTAGTCTTTCTTTGCCTATCTTTTTAAGAATAAACTTTCTTATTTCCTATCTTGATAGTAACAGACTCACAGAACACAATCGACTGACACACACAGAGAGCTTTGCTGAATGAAAAAAAGCTGGCGCCGGCTGCACATCACGTGCCTTTAAGCATCCTGGTCATGACGTCACCGCACCTGACGTCTGGCCGTCAATTTTGACTGATTACACATATGATTCAGAGCTGGACAACGCTGATGGCGTTCCCCATAGCGTCTCGACGCAGCTCGATGTTCCCGGAGGGGAACTGCAGTTGTTAAGCCCCTTCTGAAAAAGCGCAATCTTGATAACTCCATGTTGAGCAACTATAGACCAATATCAAATCTTCCTTTCATAGGTAAGTTTATGGAAAAGGTCGTTTTTAATCAGCTGAACAACTACTTAAACTAAAATGGATGCCTGGATAATTTTCAATCTGGTTTCCGCGTGCATCACAGCACAGAGACAGCACTCATTAAGATAATAAATGATATTCGCTTTAATTCTGATTCTGGCAAAATATCAGTGCTGGTACTACTAGATCTTAGTGCTGCGTTTGACACTGTCGATCATAACACACTTCTAGAGAGACTGGAAAACTAGGTCGGGCTTTCTGGGATGGCACTCAAATGGTTCAGGTCATACTTAGAAGGGAGAGGTTATTATGTGAGTCTAGGAGAGCAAAAGTCTAAGTGGACGTCCATGACATGTGGAGTCCCACAAGGCTCAATTCTTGCACCGCTCTTGTTTAGCCTGTATATGCTCCCCCTAAGTCAAATAATGAGAAAAAAATGAATTGCCTATCACAGCTATGCTGATGATACCCAGATTTACCTAGCCTTATCTCCAAATGACTATAGCCCCATGTATTCCCTCTGCCAATGCATTGATGAAATTAACAGTTTGATGTGCCAGCACTTTCTTCAGTTATATAAGGAGAAAACCGAAGTCATTGCATTCGGAAACAAATTTTAAGTTCTAAAGGTAAATGCATACCTTGACTCTAGGGGTCAAACAACTAAAAATCAAGTCATAAATCTTGGGGTGATTCTGGAGACAGACCTTAGTTTTAGCAGTCATGTCAAAGCAGTAACTAAATCAGCATACTATCATCTCAAACACATTGCAAGAATTATAAATGAATATAAATCTAACAGAGCACTCAAATCATTAGGATCGAGTCAGTTAGAAATACCAAGGGTTCACACAAAGCAAGGAGAGTCTGCTTTTAGCTATTTTGCCGCCAGTAGTTGGAATCAGCTTCCAGAAGAGATCAGACGTGCTAAAACATTAGCCACATTTAAATCCAGACTCAAAACTCATCTGTTTAGCTGTGCATTTGTTGAATGAGCTCTGTGCTACATCCCAACTGTATTTTATGTATAATCGTTTTCTGTTCTTAAATGTTTTAAATTCATTTTAAATACATTTATTTTTGTGATGATTATTATTATTATTATTTTTAATTCCTTTTTATTGCTGTGGTTATTATTTTTAACAACTATTTCACTTAATTTTATGTAAAGCACTTTGAATTACCACTGTGTATGAAATGTGCTATATAAATAAACTTGCCTTGCCTTGCCTACAGTAGAAACAATTAATTATATTTTATTAAATGATATGATTAATATCATGATTTTAAAATATGATGGTTTCATTCTAAACATGGTGATTATCTCTAATATGGACACCCAACATAATATATGATATTTACCATCTGAATCTTACCATGACATGTCAACGAATGGAGAAGTCAGTGATCTATTAATTATCATGTTAATTACTGTGCATTTAGCCCCAACAGCAGAGCGCTTTTACCCCAAATACCATACTTTTACATATTCTTTCATCATTTAAAAAAACTGTTGCTTTATTATCTGCTATTAACTATTGCTTTATTTATTAAACAAAACTGAAAATCATTAAGAAGACCTTTGTCTCAAAATATATGCATTAATTTGAGCGATTCTCATTTGCTACTTAAATCTACAACAATAAAAAAAAAACATAAAATATTAGATCAAGTAAGCACAGAATCAACTTTACGCTGCTGCGCGCGATCACATCAAGGATCAGATAAATATACACATGCATCTTGAAAGCAGATGTTTTGTTACGGCAAGTTTTTGTGCCATATATTCTTTTAAAGTACATTTCTTCAGTGAAAATAACTATTTTAAAAGCGCAGTAATCCCTTGTTCTTCACGAGGGCTTTTGCGTTCATGTATATTCAGGACAGACGGTTGAAGTCCAGCTGTGTGAGAGTACAGATGTTCACAGTAGCGTCTCAGTGAGTTTAATTTGTGTGATCTGTAATCAGGCATCACTGAGCTCTGAGAGCAGCTGTCTGTGAATCGTGCACCGCTCTGAGAGCAGACAGGTGTCAGGAGACCCTCAAACATCACCGACCAGATGAGTCCTCATGCACACGGGCGTGATCACTTATTTAACCCTATAAACCTACAGAACATCATACAAGTCCTCTAAATGATCAATATGATCAACACTTTACTGAGAAACCTGTCGCACACAATCTACTCCATGCCTTCTGTCGCCTGATTTATGTTTTTTTATCAAATATAAGCTCTTTTAGTGTAATTTTCCTAATGTCCACCTTGAGCTCGTGCTTCATGCTGTCAAATATTTTGTGCTTTTTTTTCAAGTAAACGTAAGAATAACTTTAATAAGATTTCCTGAAGGGCACTTACTGGACTGAAGCAGCTCGGCATTACTTGATTCTTCATTAATCATGTTATAGAAAAATCAGTGCGTCCCAAATCTGATCATCAGGATCTTTGGAGGAGTGTTTATTTCTTCATCACTCAAACATCATTGGATTGCATTGCATTATATGTTTGGATCATTAAAATCTCATCTTACTAAGACATACTGTATTATTGGAGATATAGAGTGATGATTGATATTTACATATATACAGTGTGTATATGTGTGTATATATATATATACATATATATATATATCTGTACTGTGCTGTTATACAGATCTCATTGATTTACATTGCAAGCATCAGAATTTCATTTTTTGCCATGTAAATATCAGCATCTTATATGTAAATGCATTTTTTTCTCCTTCAGATGTACCGTGTGAAAAAGACTCCAGCCGTGGATAAAATCTGTGTCGGTGTTCCTGCTGCAGAGGTAAATCACACACACATTAATAAGAAGAAAGTGTCTCATTTTTAAGAAGTGCATAATGCAAAAGGTCTTTAAACAACTTCTGCCTCCATGGAATGACTTTCTGCAGATATATGCATTTAATATTTGGCAACACAGACACAAAATATTAATGAAAGGATCTGTAACTAATAATGTCTTTCCCCTGATACCACCGGCCATCATCTATCATTATCAAGAAACTGTGTTCTGTTCATGAGGTCTGTGTGAATAATGTTGTCTCTGAATGATTGTGTATGTTCGTGTTTTGCAGTGTTTCGGTTTGCTGGGAATCAATGGTGCCGGTAAAACTACGACTTTTAAAATGCTGACGGGAGATATCAGTCCGACGGCCGGAGACGCTTTCCTGAACGGATACAGGTGAGTCCCTCTGTCCAGCTCTTAAACATCTAGTCATCGTGTTGATCTGTCCACTATTGTTCAGTGAAAGGAACATACTTGATCTCCAAGTGTTTATTCTCAGCTTCAGGAAGTCAAACTAAACTAAATATAAATTTAACCTAGACTAAAAAATAAATAAATGAATAAATCATAAAAGAATACATCACAGTGATACAATTTTGGTGAGCTTATACTTCCTGTAAAAGAAAGAAAAATCAAATACTTCTTACAATAAACTGGTGTAAGAGGGTTGAATAGTTGAGTTAAATGCAGTCAACAGAACAACATTTGTGAGAATTGGAATTTAATTAAAATTATTATAATATAAATATATGGTGTAAATATACACACACTGACCACTTTGTTAGGTACACCTTGCTAGACCCTCTTTTGTCTTCAGAACTGCCTTAATTCTCCGTGAAAAAACTAAAACTAAAAACTAAAACTGATTAAACAGTTCTAAAAAACAAATATTTAGGCATATACAAAAATAAAAAGCAATGCAAAATAAATCAATCACTATTTAGGATTTGTAAGGGAGATAATGAAACAGCCCAGTTCGTTCCTGATAAAGTGCTGGTTGTCAGGGTGTTGTCATGCAGTTTCTGAGGTGTTTAGGTGTTGATCTTTCAGCATCTGCACTGACATGCAGCTGGTGCAGCAGAATATGGGCTACTGTCCACAGTTCGACGCGATCGATGACCTTCTGACAGGACGAGAACACCTGGAGTTCTACGCGCGACTCCGCGGGGTTCCCCAAAAAGAGGTTTCCATGGTAACACACCCTCAATCTTTCTATTTAAAACTTGCACTCTTTTATAGAGTGTGTGTGTGTGTGTGTGTGTGTGTGTGTGTGTGTGTGTGTGTGTGTGTGTGTGTGTGTGTGTGTGTGTGTGTGTGTGTGTGTGTGTTTTATTCTATAGCCTTTCAGAAACAAAAACATGAAAGTGTATTTCTGTGGTCTTTCAAGTCTTTGATCCCATGCAACTGGTTAGCTTGTGCAAAATCGCTCTAACACACACACACACACACACACACACACACACACCAAGGGTTGTTTTTCATTTTCAATATACTAATTATATATATTTTTATATTTCATTATACTTTCCATATATAGTATGGTTCAAAATGTGGGGTCGTTAAGAATTTATAATGATTTTGAAAGAAATCTCTTTTGCTCACCAAGGCTGAATTTATTTAATCAAAAATACAGTAAAATCTGTAAAATTGTGTAATATTATTACAGTTTAAAATAGCTGTTTTATATATGAAAATACTTTAAATATTTTCATTCATTACTCCAGTCTTCAGTGTCACATGATCTTCAGAAATCATAATAATATACTGATTTGCTGCTCAAGAAACATTTCTGATTATTATCAGTGTTGAAAACTGTTGTGCTGCACAATATTTTTGTTTTTAAATGTAGTTTTACTTTTATTTTAGTAGGTTTCAGCAGTATGGGTTCTTTCTTTTTTAGTTTAATTTGAGTCTCATTCATTATTGCCATCTGTTGGTGTTTATTTTGTGTTCATTTATTCAGAATTATTAAATGTTTTTAAATTAATAATTTAATCTTAGTTTTAGTATTCAGTTATAACCTTGACACACACACACACACACACACACGCACACACACGCACACACACACACACACTCATGTTGGTTTTTATGGTTTACGGGGACTCTCCACAGGTGTAATGGTTTTTATACTGTACAAACTGTATGTGCTATTGCCCTACATCTACCCTACACCTAAACTTAGCCCTCACAGGAGACGGTGCATTTCTACTTTCCCCCCAAACAAACTCACTCTGTATGATTTACAAGCATTTTAAATTATGGGGACACTGAAAATGTCCTCATAAATCACCTTCTCCTTGTAATACCTATGTCATACCCATGTCATTATACAAATTTGTGTCCTCATAAACCACATAAACATGCCCACACACACACACACACACACACACACAGATGTGCGTAGATGGATATGCAGTGATATCTCTCTCTCTCTCTCTCTCTCTCTCTCTCTCTCTTTCTCTTGGTCAGGTGGCTGAATGGGGAGTTCAGAAACTCGGTCTCGTCAAATACTCTGAGAAATCAGCAGGAACTTACAGCGGCGGCAACAAGCGCAAACTCTCCACCGCCATGGCTCTGATTGGCTGCCCTCCTCTCGTCTTCCTCGTAAGACACACACACACCTGGCTCTCCAAATCACTTCAGCCGTCCTGATCACACAATCAGCACTGATTCATCTGAGCTAAAAACGTGTCTGCGCTGCGGCTTCAGTCTGTGTTCATTCACACGTATTCAAATCCAAACATCAGCAATGATCTACAACACACACACACTCGTGAGCTGAACACACACAGGGCATGTTCTGGTGTTAAAACTGTTTTTTTTTATTGTGCATCGATGTAAAGGTACAGTAGTAAGCAGGGGCATAGCAAGCGACTTTTAGAAACAGGTGATTCTGTCCCCCACTCTTATTTGACCCACGGCCAATATTTCCATCCGATGTCTCTGATGTGTTACTTAGATTTGAGTCAACTAACATTCAGTCAATCACAAGGCGAGTCATCTATTGGGCGTCTTCCATAAGATCCAAATCTCCCGTTACTCTCACGGTTTCATTCATTCACTTCTTGGCTCTTTGGCCGTCTGGGGTAAAATGCACCCCAGAAAAAATCAGAGGATGATTATGTCCTCTTTTTTCCCCAAACACACACAGTAAGTATGTGTTATGTAGCAATGACATGATTCACATGATCAAATTCCTAGCAGTGTGAATGGGACACACCGATGACTCGTGTGAAACACTCAAATAGTGAATCGATCGATTTCCAAAGAGTGTGACATGAGTTTAGTGCTAGTGATGCATTAATACTAGTTCTCTCAGAATAGTAATAGTTTATAATGTACTGGATTATATTGTTATAACAATTTGTACCTGATACAATTATTAAGAGCTTAGAATCACTTGAAAAATGTGAATTATTTTAAGTCATCTCTTTGGAAGTTTGATCTAATATATTAGGCATAAAGTTTCACAGCACTTATAAATATTTAGCAAACGTCTAGGTTACGTCACGTAACCCCGTTCCTGATGGAGGAACGGAGACCGTTATGTCGTATAGGGGATTTACCTGGAAGCCCGAACATCTCTGACTAAGAGAAACGCCAATGAAATTGGCTAGTGGATTTTGCATACCTGAGCCACTCCCGTGCATACGGGTATAAAAGGCGACAGGTGCATCCACTCATTAGGTTTTACGCTGAGGAGCCGAGACGAGTCCCTGGCAACCAGCGATGGTTCAAGATTGTGGCATGGGGACATAACGTCTCCGTTCCCTCCATCAGGAGCGGGGTTACGTCGTAACCTGGGCGTTCCCTATCTGTCGGTCACTACGAGTTATGTCGTGACGACATAGGGGTCCTATGGAAAGCGCCACAAGCTGAACCCGTCACAACCTTGTGGCATGCAGATGTTGACAAGTGCGTGACAGACAAATGCCATGCAAGAGGTTGCAACCTTCCTACCGCTCCAGTGCAAATTCGCTAACCTTGGTGCCCACCGGGACCACTGAGTACATCGCTGCTGGAGATAGCCAAGCCGCTGTTCCTTTCCCCACGGAATCGGAAGGGATTTCGACCTTCAGTGAAAGACAGCTTCAGGTCTTTCCTATTTGTTGTTACAGCTTGTCGTAACGGCAGGGAAGCGAGCCTTCCATAGAAGGGCGCTACGGAGGCCACATCCTGCCCGAAGGGAGGTAACATGTGGAGACACTGATATGGACTGGCCCAGGCTTGGGGCAGTACTACGACTGGACTCTGGGGCAGATCCTACCTAGGAGTAGGGAGGAGGGCTGCCAGCAGAACCTGACAGAAGCTCTGTCACAGGGAAGACACGGGTTTACCATGAGGGAAACCTTACCGTGGAAGAATACACATATGGGATTACCGAAGGGAATCAGGCCATCTGGACACCTAGCCCAGTACAGGGGCTGACCGGAGACCAGGCGAGCTAACACCAGTACTGGGCCTGGCGTCAGACTGCTCCGCCCAGTCTGACTGCCGGGGGTGCTTGGAGGATTCCACCAGGGTTCACCGTCCGGGGAACTGAACTGGGGGAGAAAAAGGCGCTCGTATCCCCGGGTGAGGGGGAATGGCGCAAAGCGTGACACCGGCCAGTTCTTCTCGCCCATTACTTACCCAATACACGGGAAGAAACTGGCTCAACGCGAAGATTGTAGAATCTTGCGAAGGTGTTCGGTGTCGCCCAGCCCGCAGCTCTGCAGATGTCTGCCAAAGAGGCACCGTGCGCCAACGCATGGGAGGAGGCAACACTCCTGGTGGAGTGAGCCCTCACCCCAGGGGCATGGCTCGCCTTGCGACTGGATGCGCCAAGGCGGCGGCCTCCACTATCCAGTGGGCCAACCTCTGTTTGGAGACAGCCTTCCCTTTCTGCTGCCCTCCGTGGCAGACAAAGAGCTGCTCGGAGCTTCTGACGCTCGGTGCGGGTCACGATATGCGCACGCAATGCTCTTACGGGACACAGCAACGCTAAGGCTGGATCTGCCTCCTCCGAGGGCAGTGCTTGCAGGTTCACCACCTGATCGCAGAAGGGCGTGGTGGGAACCTTGGGCACGTATCCAGGCCGGGGTCTCAAGACACAGCGTGAGAGTAGACCGGCCCGAACACAAGGCACTCTTCGCTTACCGAGGTCCCGACCCGTTTGATGGAAGTGAAGTCCAGCCAGGACGATAGAGAGGTCCCAAGAGGGCACAAGGGAGGCCTGGAGGATTCATCCTCCTGGCCCCTTCAGGAACCTCACGATGAGATCATGCTTTCCCAGGGACCGGCCGTCCACTGCATCGTGGTGAGCCGCAATAGCGGCTACATACACTTTCAAGGTGGAGGGTGACAGCCTACGCTCCAACCTTTCTTGCAGGAAAGAAAGCACTACTCCAATCGTGCATCTTCGGGGTCTTCTCGAGAAGAACACCAGGTCGCGAACAGACTCCATTTCAGTGCGTGGGTTTGCCTTGTTGAAGGAGCCCTAGCCTGAATGATGGTCTCTACCACCGCCGGTGGTAGACCATAAGTCTGCGCGTCCCGTCCAGGAGCCACACATGGAGGTTCCATAGATCTGGGCTGGTGCCATATGGTGCCGAGCCCCTGAGAAAGGAGGTCCTTCCTCAGAGGAATGCGCCAGGGAGGTACTGTCGCGAGGAAATGAGTTCGGGAAACCAGGTCCGGGTGGGCCAATGGGGCGCAACCAGCAGGACCTGCTCCTCGTCCTCCTGAGCTTGCACAGTGTCTGTGCAAGTAGGCTCACTGGGGAAAGCATGCTTGCGTGGGCCGAGGCCAGCTGTGTGCCAGTGCGTCTGTGCCGAGGGGCCCTCGGTCAGGGAGAAGTACAGCTGGCAGTGGGAGGACTCGGGAGGCAAACAGGTCTACCTGAGCTTCCCGAATCGACTCCAGATCAGCCGGATCGTCTCGGGATGGAGTCGCCATTCTCCGGGAACGCGTGAGCTGTCGTGAGGCGCGTCGGCCGCGCGATTGAGCTGCCCGGGATGTGAACAGCACGCAGTGACTTGAACTGCGTGTGACTCCAGAGGAGGAGATGGCGGGCGAGCTGTGACATGCGGTGTGATCGTATACCCCCAGCCGGTTGATATACGAGACCGCAGTGTTGTCCGTCGGACTAGCACGCGTGCTTGCCCAACAGCAGTGGCCGGAACTGCCGCCACTGCCCACAGCTCCAGGCAGTTGATGTGCCAAAGCAGTCGGGGCCCTGTCCAGAGCCCCGAGGCTGCCTGCCCGTTGCATGTAGCGCCCAGCCCGTGCTGGAGGCATCTGTTGTGACAACAGTATGCGGGACACTTGTTCTAGGGGCACCCGGCCCGTAGAAAGGCAAGGTCTGTCCAGGGGCTGAGGAGCGCGACACTGCTGGGAGATACCTACTGCAGTGTACCGCGGCGCCATGCCCACCTCGGGACCCGGAGTGTAGCCAGTGCTGAAGTGGTCTCATATGAAGCAATCCGAGCGGGCGTGACTGCAGCTGCGGATGCCATATGCCCCAGGAGCCTCTGAAACTGTTTCAGTGGTACCACATTCCTGCCTCTGAAGGAACTCAGGCAGTTCAGCACCTTGGGCACGTTCCTCCGTGAGGCGTGCCGTCATACTCACCGAGTCTAACTCCACACCGAGAAAAGAGATTATCTGCACAGGGAGAGCTTGCTCTTTTCCCAGTTGACCGAAGCCCCAACTGGCTGAGGTGCCGGCACCAAGTCCCTGTGATCGCCTAACTGCTCTCTGGATTGGGCTAGAATAAGCCAATCGTCGAGGTAGTTGAGGATCCTGACGCCCACTTCCCGTAACGGGGTAAGGCGCCTCTACAACCTTCGTGAACACACGGGAGACAGGGAGAGCCGAAGGAGGACCCTGTACTGCCATGCCCGACCTTGACGCATAAACCGTAGAAACGGTCTGTGTCGCGGAAGGATCGAAACGTGAAAGTAAGCGTCCTTCAGGTCGATCGCTGCAAACCAATCCTGGGGCTGAATGCATTTGATCATGCGCCTGTGCGTCAGCATCTTGAACGGGAGCTTGTGCAAAGCCCGGTTCAAGACTCGCAGATCCAGGATTGGCGAAGGCCACCACCTTTCTTGGAATGCGATGAAGTAAGGGCTGTAAAACCCCTGCCTCATCTCGGCTGGAGGGACCGGCTCGATTGCATCCTTTGCCAGGAGGACAGCAATCTCCTCGCGCAAGACAGGGGCATTCCGGACTGCCACCGACGTCTCGAGAACGCCGTTGAACTTGGGAGGTCGCCTGGCGAACTGAATCGCGTGGTGCGAGACAGGCTGGGCAGCGTGAGCCACGCCTCCAGACGCTGTGCAAGCGGCTCCAACGGCACAATCGACGCACCTGTGGAGGTGCAGCGAGGGAGTAGGGGTGGATGGCACAGAAGGCGGAGCGTTCTGAGGCATCCTCACCGAACTCCCTGGGTCCCCCGAACGGGACTGGCCAGAGGTGCGTGGGGAGGAATGTCGCCCCGAACCGTAGCATTCTCTTGGCTACTGGCAAAATGGGTCGTGGGCGAGAGTGAGGAGGCAGGGCGTCGCACACTGTCGCCCATGGACCTGAGAACCCGGAGGAAAAGAAATTTGCTCTTTCTTTGAGAAGGTGGGTACCGCTGGCCCTTGGACCAGCGGCGGAACAGAAACAAAACTAAACAGAAGATTCTCCTCCGGCCCTCCACGGGGAAGGAGCGCTGTTCTCGCCGTCTCCTGAGAAAGAGCAACTCAACATCTCCGGGTTGCCAGCGTCAGGGCCGCGTCGATTTCCTGGACGACTTGGGGCCTGGCTGGGACTGGGGCGCCGCTCTCCTGCGAGGCTCGACGCACCGGCCTATGTCGATTCGGCCTGGGGCGGAGCGGCTCTGGAGGACGCAGGAGGGCGCCCACGGCGACGGGCAGACAGAGGCCTGGCCCCGGGGCAGCGGTGGATGGTGCATCACGCCGGGCAGGATGTGCTGGATCGCCTCGGTCTGCTGCTGTACCGCCGAGAACTGCTGGGCGGCCCTCGACGGTGTCGCCGAACAGCCCTCCCTGGGAGATGGGGCGTCGAAAGCGTGCCTTGTCGACGCCCTTCATCTCTGCCAGGTTGAGCCAGAGATGGCGCTCCTGGACCACCATGGTGGACATCGCCTTCCCGAGGGACCGCGCGTGACTTTCGTCGCTCGTGGGCGAAGTCAGTCGCCGTGCGCAGCTCCTGCATCAACCCGGTCGGTACTACCCTCGTGCACCTGTTTGAGCGCCTTGGCTTGGTGAACCTGCAGGATAGCCATGGCGTGCAGGGCGGAGGCTGCCTGGCCCGCAGCACTGTAGCTTTGGCCGCGAGCGGCTGTCAGCTACAGGCCTTGGAGGAGGACGGTTCCTCCAAGTGGCGGCGTTTCGTGGGCACAAGTGCACCGCGACCGCTCTCTCCACCTGGGGAATGCCGCTGCCCCTGGCCACTCCGCCATCGAGGGTAGTGAGGGGCGGAGGAGGCGGACGGCGGCTTCTGGCCGTGAAAGGGGCCATCCACGACTTCATCAGCTCCTTATGAACCTCCGGGAAGAAAGGCTGTGAGCCGCGCCCCGCTCCGAGAAACCAATCGTCCAGCCACGAGGGCTCGGGACTGGGCGGTCTGTTGACCTCCAGCCCGATGCTCACGGCTGCCCGGGCAAGCATGGCCATCAGCTCTGGGTCCGGTGCGGCGGTGGCGACAACACCCGAGGGGGGCAGCCCCACCGCACCTTCATCCTCAGAGGACGTGAACCCATCCCCCGATGCTGCGATCGACATCCTATCTACAGATGGCGCACCGAATGAAATGCTGGGCGCCCCGTGGGACAGACCAGCGAAATCACCCGGGAACCGGATGGGATGTTCGCTGCGTGAGGAGTAAGAGGTCCGTGGGGGCGTGCCCGGCAGAGAGGCTCTTACAGTAACCCTCAGATCTCCCAGAGCGTCAGCCGGCGATCCTCTGCTCGAGCCAGAGAGATCAGCACGGGTGGCGGCAGAGGGTGCCAATCCTTTCATAAAGGAAAGGCGAGATCGCAGCGAAATCATGCTCATCGCCCACAACAGGCGCATGAGTCATCCACGACGCAGCTTCAGCGTGTCGGCGGCCCAGACACTGAAGACAACGATCGTGTCCGTCATCCGCAGACAGAAAAGCGACCGCAACCAGAAGGACACGGACGAAACGGCATCTTGAAAAGGCCGATCGTCCGTGATTTGCTCTTTAGAATTTGCTCTTTTAGTTGAAGTGCCCAGGGGAATCGCTGATGAGAGGGACTCCGCTGATCGCACCGTTACGCCAACCGGGAACAAAACAAAGATGAGCGGCTTTGTGGAGATCAGCACTCTTCTCATCCACTCGGCTCCGCAAAAATCTAATGAGTGGATGCACCTGTCGCCCTTTTATACCCGTATGCACGGGGAGTGGCTCAGGTATGCAAAATCCACTAGCCAATTTCATTGGCGTTTTCTCTTAGTCAGAGATGTTCGGGGCTTCCAGGTAAATCCCCTATGTCGTCACGACATAACTCGTAGTGACCGACAGATAGGGAACTGTGTTTTCCAGTACCATTTGTATCTGTAATCAATATCTATTGTCTGTAATTAAGATTAATCTCACTTTATCTATTTTCCATGACACTTTTTCACTAAACCTTCGCAGTGCATTCGGGGATTGCCTGTAAATCATTGAAGATGAATAGGTTTAGCTTTGAAGTGTTTTGTATTTAGAGCTGTAATGAACACGGCAAAATCTAGAAAACAGCGCAGCACTCTCCACAAACATAAACTTGACTTGATTTCTTCAACTTAAAGGCCTTCATCAGACAATTGGCTAAAAACATAATTTTAAAGAAATAAAGTCAGGTTTAATTTTGTAGTGTGTTGTACTTTTTTCTAGAATTAGACATTTCGATTTGATTTTCGGTTAAACCTCCTCTAGAGTATGCTGAGCACCTGATTTTCATGTTTTGGTTTATAAAAAATAGCAAGTACCTATCTGAAATCTGTTCGAATGTCTGACCGAAATCAGACCAGAGAATAACTCAAAAACATGGAGGGATAATGATGTGAAGACAGCAAGGTGAGGTTTGTTTGAAAGTCAGAATCCCAATAAAAAAATCAGTCTGAGCCGCAGATACAGAAATCAAACACACGAGTCCAGTCTCTGACACAAATCAATAAAACACAATCTGACTCTGAATCTGTCAGAGAGAACCAGAGGGGACAATGCCATGTCTCTCGAGTCGCAAACAGATCCACCTGAGCCTGGCCAAACTCTCCAAGTCTGCTTCACCACCTCGGGGTGAAGCCTCCATTCCCCGGGCCTCGGCCCCTGCCTCGACAGGATGTCTGCGCCCATATTCAGATGCCCAGGAATATGAACTGTTCTCAGCGAGGAGAGTTTGCCCTGGGACCACCCAAGGATCTGGTGCGCCAGCCTGTACAGGGGGTGTGAACGCAGACCTCCTTGGTGGTTGATATAAGAAACCACCGCTGTGTTGCCAGTGCGCACCAACACATGGCGATCTCTTAATTTGCACTGTGGATTTCCCCTCAAGGAAAACCCCTTGGTCTTGAGCCACCACTGTAGGGGTCTCATGTACAGCAGGGCAAAAGTAACCGCGTTGGACGCAGCCGCCATCAGACCCAGCAGTCCTGACACTGCTTGGCATTGAGTTACTGGCCTTCTTTCACCCTCTTGACTGTCGTGAGGATCAACTCGAAACGAGCAGGAGACAATCATGCCTCATGCCATCATGGTCGAATCCCAAACCACGCCGAGATAAGTGGTCCTCTGTAATGGAGAAAGCACACCTTTCTTGGCGTTTAGTCTTAACCCCCAGCTCTTTCATGCGAGCGAGAACGACATCGCGATGTCGAATCGCCTTAAGCTCTAATTGAGCTAACATCAACCAATCCATCGATGTGGTTGAGTATATCCACCAGGGGGTAAATATCCAGTCAGAGCGGCCCATGGGAAAAGTCACGTGCCCCAACACAAGTGGGATGACATAAAAAGGGCACTGCACAAGTACCTGGACAACTCATCTCTCTTTTTATAAATAAAAACACTGAACAGACAATACTTGTTCTCAACTTCTTTCATTGTCCAAACAGACGGTGTGTGTGTGTGTGTGTGTGTGTGTGTGTGTGTGTGTGTGTGTGTGTGTGTGTGTGTGTGTGTGTGTGTGTGTGTGTGTGTGTGTGTGTGTGTGTGTGTGTGTCTAGTGAACTTTTTGTAAAAAGTGTTGCTGCAGATAGATGGCTGCTGGTGTGGTCCTCACTGGCCCTCTCTGGCTGGCTCTGACCTGTGCTGCCAGGTTCAGGGTTAGTTTGCTGGCCTACTTGCCCCTGCCTGGTTGATTGGCTCTGACCTGCACTGCACTGTACTGCATATCTGTCTTTGACATGGTTTCTTCTTGAACCTTGAATGTATTGCTGGCCTTACAGGCATTACTTTGTCCCCTTTTCAATCTTTTTTTACATAAAATTCTGTCAAAAAAATGAAGCAAATAAATCTAACTTAATCATCAATATTACAAATATAGTATCCTTTATTTAATAGCCATATTATAATCTGAATAAAGACAAAATAATTTCATGTGAAGATGTCCTTGGACATTACAAACGAAAATAAAAATATATAAGACTACATGCAAAAACATTTGTTTATTCAATACAAACAGGTGTTTACTATTCTACATCTTAAAACCCCAAGTGTCAGAACGCTAACATTATTAAACCCCACATTTTAGCATTTACCACATTACTCCAGACTATTTGGGAAAGTGATTGTGCCTTTATTCTTTGAAACAACAGAAGAAACGTAACATAATGATTTCTATTTTAAGCAGTGCTGGTGCATCGCGGCTGAATAACACAAATAAACCCAAACTCTAAGGAGCTTCCAACATACATGTTCAGCTTTTCAACAGGACTATAATTATAATTCAATACTAGCAGTGAACAGAGACGCAGTCTGCAGCCTGTGAAATCAAGCTTCTCCTTTTTGAGATGTGTAATTGACAGCACTCTAATCCAATAGCATCATATTTGGGAACTGATTGGGAGCGAATCAGACTGTGAGTAGGTGTGTTCTCCTTCAAGTGGCACTACGCTACTGATTAATGTATGAGATTTTAAATGCACCCAGACTGCTCCCACACCGCAGATGTTATACTATGATCAGTATGCACTGTTGGGGGGCGGCATACTTTGAGGGGGGCCAGTGCCATCCTGTGCCCCCCCTCTAGACACACCCCTGCTCTAGGGACTTCAGAAGAGGTAGCGAGCCTCCCAGTACCGCTACGTTTCCAGGCGGTGAATGAGAGAAGCGTTCGTGGTCATGCTGAAGGCGTTCCCAAAGCATTCGACGCAGCTCGAGTTCCTGAAGAGGAACTGTAGTATTGTGAAATATTATTAGAATTTCAAACAGCTGTTTTCTATATGAACATATGTTCAAATGTAATGTCTTGCTGTGACCAAAACTGAATTTTCAGCATCATTACTCCAGTCTTCAGTGTTACATGATCTTCAGAAATCATTCTAATATGCTGATTTACTGTTTAAGAAACATTATTGATTATTGATTATTTTGAAAACAGTTGTGCTGCCCAATACTTTTGTGAAAACCATGATACATTTTACATTTCAGGATTATTTAATGAATATAATGTTCAAAAGAACAGCATTCATTTGAAATATAAATCTTCTGTAACATTATTAATATTTTTACTGACACTTTTAATCAATTTAATGCAGCCTTGATGAATATTAGTATTAATTTCTATCAAATAAAATAAAATAATACTGATCCCAAACTTTTGAACAATAGTGTACAAGTATATACAATGTTTACAGTGTATGAAGTAAATATGAACAAGAGAGGTTTTCGGATTAATTCATATTTCATTGTTTTACTTGGATATTGCATAAATAAATGGCGTGAATGTTATGAAAACCTGTCAGTGTCTGTAAGTTTGAGTCAATGTGCCGTTCACTGTGCTTCTCGGCACTGTTTCAGCTCGGATGCTATGAAGGAATAAAAGATGAATAAATGGCAGAGTAATAAGTAGACGAGAGGCCTGTTTGATGCACAGTGTCAGTCTTTTTATCTCTCCCACTCCAACATTAGTGTACAGTATATTCTGCCATCAGTGAAGAAAAGAAATGGCTTCTCCTTCAGTGTCTCATTCAGCTAATATTAGACTCAAATTAAAGACACGGCACATAACAGCAATAATTCATTCAGTTTGTGCAGATTATAGAGTCCACTAATGTGACGCACTGTACAGCTTGCATATATATATATATACACACAAATCACAGCTCAAATTCAAACATCTTATTAACCAATAAATACAATAATACAAAATATAAGAGTCTGTATGACTATATTTATTTTCATGTGTATATTTGAAATAAATTACAATTTAAAAATTATTGGTAAAAAATAAAGACTATAAAGAGATGAGTTGGATCACTTTGTATGATTTTTAGACCAATTTATTTATTTATTTGTTTATGTGTTTATTTATTTAGTCTTTTCTCTGATTCTTTTCAGAGGCCAATAATTAAAACTTGTCATTAAAACAACTAAATTAATTATTGAATAAATAAATGCCTGTTTTTAATGCAATACAGTACAGTATTAAAAGCTTGAGCCGTTATTGAGAAGTGAAAATGTGATGCCATTTATGTACGTATCCGCTGCAGGTTATGTTGATTGTTGGTTCACACTGATTAATGTTTCTTCACACCCACAGAAATAATGATATGACGCTGGAGACTCAGACACTTTACAGTTTGGCTGGTGTGAGCGCTAACAGTGCAAACACGTCTAACAGCAGAATATAAATAAAACAAACCTGCAGATTCAGACCGATTCTGAGCTCCAGACTGATGTCTGCTGCTGCTCTGATCAGAAAATAACAAGTGATTAGTTCAACACTGCATCTGAGCAATTGCTCAGGTCATGATGAAAATATCACATTTCTGAGTTAACGTGCATGAACTTCAATTACGAGTTATGTGCATGTCAGTGAGAAATCATGCCAGACACAATAGATGCAGTCTTTATTAATGGTAAAGTATTATTTTTATTTGCAATAGTTAACTAAGTTGCAAGTACAAAAATACCATTGTTTTGTTCAATTGTAATGCAGTATATAATGATTTGATTTATTGCACCTTACATGTGCCATATAATGCATTGATACAATATTTTAAATTGTTTTTTGATATCTACATAGAAGGTATGTGGCTTAGGTGAGTACAAAAAATCTCCAGAAACGGTTTTATATGCCAATTACAAACCCTAGTATTTCTCCCTAGAATGAAACGGTTGGTTATTACCTTAGGGTCATGAATAATAATGTTGAGCTCTGCTCTGATTGGCTGTTTCACAGTGCGGCTCTATGTTGAGCTCTGCTCTGATTGGCTGTTTCACAGTGCGGCTCTATGTTGAGCTCTGCTCTGATTGGCTGTTTCACAGTGCGGCTCTATGTTGAGCTCTGCTCTGATTGGCTGTTTCACAGTGCTACTCTATGTTGAGCTCTGCTCTGATTGGCTGTTTCACAGTGTGGCTCTATGTTGAGCTCTGCTCTGATTGGCTGTTTCACAGTGTGGCTCTATGTTGAGCTCTGCTCTGATTGGCTGTTTCACAGTGCTACTCTATGTTAAGCTCTGCTCTGATTGGCTGTTTCACAGTGCGGCTCAATGTTGAGCTCTGCTCTGATTGGCTGTTTCAAAGTGCGGCTCAATGTTGAGCTCTGCTCTGATTGGCTGTTTCAAAGTGCGGCTCAATGTTTCACCTCTGGCTCTTGCTCAAGGTTGAGCTCTGCCTGATTGGCTGTTTCAAAGTGCGGCTCAATGTTGAGCTCTGCTCTGATTGGCTGTGTCACAGTGCAGCTTATTTCATTAGAGCACAGGCTCTATGTTGAGCTCTGCCTGATTGGCTGTTTCACAGTGCGGCTCTATGTTGAGCTCTGCTGGATTGGCTGTCACAGTGCGCTTTCATGTTGAGCTCTGTTTATACCGATTGGCTGCTACATTACACACTATTTTATTGAGCTCTGCTCAGATTCATCATCCTCAATCTCTGCTACTCTGTTTATGTTAAGCTCTGCTCTAATGGCTGTTTCACAGTGCTCTATGTTTAGCTCTGCTCTAATTGGCTGTTTCCAAAGTGCGGCTCAATGTTGAGCTCTGCTCTGATTGGCTGTTTCAAATGCGGCTCTATGTTGAGCTCTGCCTGATTGGCTGTTTCACAGTGCGGCTCAATGTTGAGCTCTGCTCTGCTGTTTCAACATTACATTTATTTCCATGATGTGCCATTTTCTCTGTTGTCCTCGCTTGTTTCTTCACAATACCTGCAGAGCTTCTGATGGTCCGGCTGGCCTAGAACATGGGCTGGTATACCTTATGCAAATGTTAGAGGCGTAACTATTTGTGATCCTGACTGTTACGTCACAGTCTGAGTTATGTTCTGATTCGCCTATTTTTCAGTGGTTATTTTAGCATCATTGAAACACTGTTATAGCTTTGATTAATGTAGTATTTTTTGTGTTTTTGGTTTTAGAAAATGTACTGTGGTTTGTGATCTTGTCCATATAGTTTTTATTCATTTTTTCAGTTTCATTTTTACTTATTTTAATACATCGGATTAAACCAAATTAAAATAAGAATGGTTTTAGCTATATATATATATATACATAAAAATGGTGCTATATAGCACTAAAAGTGGTTATTGGCTCGTAGTCATAAGGGAACCACTTTTGGTGCTATATAGCATATATCTTTAAAGGTGATATACGCCACCTTCGTCAAATAGTACTATGTAGGACCATAAGAGGTGCCATAATGCTCTGTAATTCTTCATCAAAAATGATGCTAAACAGCACCAACAGTGGACTCTTTGAAGGGGCTTAACAGGTTCTGTATATGGTAGCAGCATGACTGGGGGCTATATATATATATATATACTAAAATAATAATACAATTATAATAATACAAACTAAAGTTAAAAGAAAAAGATAAAATACTAAATTAAAAGCCAATTCAAAATATTATAAAAACTATAAACTATAAACAACAATTGTCTTGAACCACCAGATGTTGTAATTACGACTTCACAGCTCATAAATATACACTTTGATTAGAGTAATATTTATATTATCGCAAAGCTCTGATCTGATTGGCTGGAGTGCTGGCGCCTGTTTGTGGATTTCAGGAACATTTTAAACTCCACAAATAATTATAAATGCATGTGATTCTGCAAAAGTCAATCTCATTTGATTTGTTTTCGTGAGTCTTCTTGCATTTATTTGTGGATTTCTCACCCATAAATCCACGCTTGGAAGAGAACCTGAATGAAAATATGATTTGAACTTTATGAACTGCATTATTAATAATTTATACCTAGTCTCTGAAGGGACGTTTTTCTTTGAGATGTAGCTAGGGACAGTTTTATTCACAAAGTACAGCTGACACACAGACAGAGCAAACACACACACACACACACACACACACAGATGAGAGAACGTCCTTGAGGATTAAGGATAAAATGAAGAGCCGAATAACGATAGAAAAGATTAAAGAAGAAAAGAAGACAGGACTGGAGGTCACTCGCGGGACATTTTAATGTATTTCCAGGCAGATTTAGCATTCGGCGCACACATGCGCCTCTGTTTGCTGGCATTAAAATCTCATTCCGCCTGGCGGAGATTCATATGAAATAATCCACATTCATAACCCGCAGAATAACTCCTGATTGGCTCTCTGCGGATGCTAATTAAAGGCGGCATTACGAGACGGGTGCTCTCAGCGTGTCCGTCCCGCTCCGAATCAGCGCAGATCATCATGTAGTCAATCTGTCGTACGGGGTCAAAGGTCACATGTGATCATATCTTTATATAATGTACAATTGTGTTTGGAATCACATACTAACATGCTGCTCTTACAACAGCAGGTAAAATAATTATTGAACACGTCACCATTTTCTCAGTAAATATATTTCTAAAGGTGCTGTTGACTTGATAACAACCCAAGTAATCCATGCATACATGACGTGTTCAACACTTATTTTACCCACTGTATATAGTATTAAACATGCAAAACAATATTTATGAGATGACACTCACTAATTTGCATATGCAGTGTAATGAGGTCATGTGACTGCTTAACTGTATCATAAGGCTGTTTGTGTTTCTCTTTGGGTTATGCATACTGATCTACATACTAGATGTGTGTGTGTGTGTGTGTGTGTGTGTGTGTGTGTGTGTGTGTGTGTGTGTGTGTGTGTGTGTGAGTCTGTGTCTGCGTGTGCGCCTGTCTGTGTCTGTGTCTGTGTGTGTGTGTGTGTGTGTGTGTGTGTGTGTGTGTGTGTGTGTGTGTGTGTGTGTGTCTGTGTCTGTGTCTGTGTCTGTGTGTCTGTGTCTGTGTGTGTGTGTGTGTCTGTCTGTGTCTGTGTCTGTGTCTGTGTCTGTGTCTGTGTCTGTGTCTGTGTCTGTGTCTGTGTCTGTGTGTGTGTGTGTCTGTGTCTGTGTCTGTGTCTGTGTCTGTGTCTGTGTCTGTGTCTGTGTCTGTGTCTGTGTCTGTGTCTGTGTGTGTGTGTGTGTGTGTGTAGGACGAGCCCACCACCGGTATGGACCCGAAGGCCCGGCGTTTTCTGTGGGACTGTATCCTCAGCGTCATTAAGGAGGGTAGATCTGTTATACTCACCTCTCACAGGTAACAACACGCTCAGGACGTCTCATAGACTTCTTTTATATGCAGTTATAGTAGCTACATATTTATTGTTAAATCATTCTAACAGAAAACCTGCTTTTTTTGGATTTAATAATAAAAAAACGAATTGCTTGTAAATTTTTTTTACTGTAACTAGATAATAAAGTTGGTTGACCAACTTTAAGTTGGCTTGGAAAAGCCTAACCAGAGCGTTCAAAGTTGTTGTAAAAGCTTGACGTTTGAAGACTTTCAGTTTGACATTGTTCATTTGAACTATGTTAAAAGTTAATTTAAAGTTAATAGTTCATTTAAAAACTAGAAACCAGGTAAAACCAGCTCATTTAACAGCAACAAACAAAAAACAGCAGTTGCTATGGTGGTTGCTAAGGTATGCAGGGTGGTTGTTCATGTGTTGCTATGCGGTTGCTAGGGTACCCGGGGTGGTTGCTACCCACTTCTTTTTTATATGCGGTTATAGTTTTACATATATATATTTTATAAAATAACCCTAATAGAAAACCAGGATTTATTTTGCGATTTTAATTTAATAAAAAAAAAAATGCTTGTAAGTTTCACAAAAAAATATATAAATAAGCAACAAGCAGCACTGAATTAAACATGCTATTGTAAGTAGAAAGATGGACATTCTTATAAAACACACTCAATAATCTCCAGTTATCTTTATTTACTACTTTAAATAATGATGTTTACAGTGCGTTTTATGACAGAGTTTAGTTTTAGTTGTTTAGTGTTTCATATATATATATAATTTATTTATTTGTATTTTATATTTTCATTTTAGTTTCATTTCTATAGTCAATTTTAGTGATTGTATGTCATTTATCTATTTATTTAAATAGATCTATTTGGTTTTTAAGTTTTATTTGATTAACTTTTTAGTTATTTTTGTACTTCACCTTAAACAAAGTGAAAAAGAGAAATGTTGTAGCTGATATACAATTCATTTTTTGCTGTTTTATTTTAATTCAGTTCATGTTAGAACAATAAATACATACAACACACTGTTATATTGTAACATAAATAGTTATTAGAATTGGATCTTATTTAATATAAATTCCAGTTTTGAATAAATCTGTGTTTTATTCGTATCTATAGTTGCTTGGATGGGACATTAAATCTGAGTTTGGTTCCTCTGCAGTTTTTGAGCATGATTATTGATGAATGTAGAGCTAATCTGAATTAAAAAAGACATTGTTATAAATGATATATACATATTGTGTGCATGTAAATGACATGTATATGTAACAAGTCCTCTTCTGTGTATTTCACCTCGTCTCTGGCTCATTGCTCATGGATAAAAGCTTCTGCTGAACGCATGAATGTAAATGTTATTGTGTAATCCAGCAGCTATATTTATCATGTCTTCCTCTGCATCAGCCAGCGATAACGATTCCTGGCAACAAGACACCAATTTATAGTTTTAGCTGATGTTCGTTTGTCCCTGCTTTGGCAGCAGATGAGTTTGTTTGGGTGACTGCGCAGGTGAAAGGCTTTCATGAGCTTCATAATGAGTCTCATTTGAATGTGCTTGGAAGCGGATCCTGAGCTCTGGGGTTTCTGATGCTTTGAAGGTGTTTCTCAAGAGAGTCACGCTGAGGAACGGCCGGAATTAGACCAAAACAGTCTGGAAACCTGCCCTAATGCTGCAAATGTGTGTGTGTGTGTGTGTTTTCAGCATGGAGGAGTGTGAAGCGCTCTGCAGCCGCATGGCCATAATGGTGAATGGACAGTTCAAATGCCTGGGAAGCATCCAGCACCTGAAGAGCAGGTGAGTGTGTGTGTGTGTGTGTGTGTGTGTGTGTGTGTGTGTGTGTGTGTGTGTGTGTGTGTGTGTGTGTGTGTGTGTGTGTGTGTGTGTGTGTGTGTGTGTGTGTGTGTGTGTGTGTGTGCGTATGATTATTTTGTTTGTCAAGCATGTTTATCTCTGAATTGAGTTCTCTACCTCTGTTACTGTAGAAACTGTTATTTTATGTATTTATTTTCTAGTCTTTGACTTCCCTGATTTGGGCCTACTAAGTGCACAACCATTCAAAATGTTTGGAGTCAGTAAATATATATATATATATATATATATATATATAAATTAATAATTTTGTTCAGCTGGGATGCGTTAAATTGATTAAAAGTGACAGTAAAGACATAATGATACAATGGATTTCTATTTAAAAATAGATGCTGTTATTTTGAGCTTTCTATTCATCTGTGAACCCTGAAAATAAAATGTATCACAGTTTGCACAAAAATGTGAAGCAGCACAGCTGTTTTCAGTGTTATCATAGTAGTAGTCATGTAATCAGGTAAAGGAATCGTTTACCTGAAATTAAAATTAGCTTAAAATTCACTCATCCAAGATTAGGATGTGTTTGTTTCTTCATCTGATTTGGAGACATGTATCTGCATCAGTGTCTCAGCAATGGATGCTTTGCAGTGAATGGGTGCCGTCCTTTAACATTTTCTTGTACTGCGTTCAGTCATCACTCGATGTCCTGTTACAGGCCTTACATTTGATATGTGCCTGAATTTATCTGCTCCCTCTCTCTGTGTGTCTCTCGGTTGTAATTAATGATTGTGGAGGTGTGGGCATTAATGAGTGAAGAGGCAATTAAGAGCAGCTGCCTTGATGGAGCCTCCCCTCTCTCTCTCTCTCTCTCTCTCTCTCTCTCTCTCTCTCTCTCTCTCTCTCTCTCTCTCTCTCTCTCTCTCTCTCTCTCTCTCTCTCTCTCTCTCTCTCTCTCTCTCTCTCTCTCTCTCTCTCTCTCTCTCTCTCTCTCTCTCTCTCTCTCTCTCTCTCTCTCTCTCTCTCTCTCTCTCTCTCTCTCTCTCTCTCTCTCTCTCTCTCTCTCTCTCTCTCTCTCTCTCTCTCTCTCTCTCTCTCTCTCTCTCCCCCTCTCTCTCTCTCTCTCTCTCTCTTCTTCGCTCTCTCTCGCTCTGCTTTATCTTTTCTTGTTCATGCTGTCTAATGGAGCAAAGCAGTAGGACAAGATCTACTGCTCTCCATCACTCTCCGTCTGCAGACCTTCCTCTCCTCTTTCCCTTCCCTTCATCCCGTCGGTCCTCCTGCGGTGTGCTTCTGCTGCCATCTGTAGGACGGCGTCTCTCACGCTGTGTTCACTTCCCTCACACACTCAGCAGGGAACACACTTCATGTCATCAAACACAGTCACACATACTGAAGGTTTGCGATGCACGATCTGCTCGTGTAAATAAACACATCTTTCTATATTTCTCTTTAAATACATGGTCTTATATTTCCCGGACATGTGGTGAGTTCTTGTATCGTCTCCACTCGTCCTGTGATGGATACAGAAATGAAGAGATGACTTTGTCTTTGTCTATATTGTTCCTTCATGTTTATAGTGAGAGTGCGCTGCTGTAGATGTTGTGAGGGAATGAGTTGTGCTCGACGTTATTTCCTCACACGCATTGTTTTTAATCAAATGCAGTGACAGTTTGGAGATAAAAAAAAAATTATTAACAAAAATGCACATTATGTTTTGTTAGCAAGTCCAAATCTCATCCAGTTTTTTGTCTTAAAAATGTAATTTATTTCTGTGATGCGGCGCTGTATTTTCATTATCACTACTCTTCAGTGTCACATGATCTTCAGAAATCATAATAATATACTGATTTACTGATCAAGAAAGATTTCGGATTATTATCAATGCTGAAAACAGTCGTGCTGCTGAATACTTTTGTGGAAACTGTCACATCTGTCACAGTATAAAAGTCTTCACTTTTGATCAATTTAATGCATCATAGCTGAATAAAAATATCCCCAAAAAAAAATCAGACAACAAACTTATCTAAAATTAATCTGTAAACATGTATTTAAAGATATAATTGTGTGAGCTAAGTTTGAGAATATTAATTTATTTATTATTTTAATGATAAGACTTTTAACATGTCCAATATTTTCTTCTGAAAACTAAATTTTATTATAGTTATGCACATATTAAAAACACAGTCCCTCGTTGCATTGAAATTTGGGATGCACCGATATGAACATGTTGGCCGATGCCGATAACCGATAATTATTTAAATCCAAGTCCAGACTTTTAAAGAATACTTGAGAGACTAAAATCTCATCATTAAAAGCCATTAAACACTCACACATAAAATAAACCTTAAGCAGCCTTACAAATTAATAAAATAATGCTTCAATAATGCAATCGAGTCGCTGGACATCCATGTGCCGTGGAGAAAACAGCATAGCCTCCACACGGACAATAATAAGATACAAGTGGTGGTTATTATTTATAATATATCAATGATTTTGAAAAATAAGTATTTTGAAATAATACCACTGGTTCAAATAGCAGCGTTGTGTTTTTAGCT
>CM050413.1:3559903-3567403 GCA_027564155.1 Gymnocypris eckloni scoliostomus | reverse complement strand
TCAGTCAGCGTGAAGCGCTGCTCTTCATCCACAGTCTCACACACTCTATAGAGGGATGAGTGCAGTCTTTATCTCTGTGAGGAAGATTGTGTTTCATCTGAGCGTATGCCGCTGTCTCAACACACCAGCGCTGAAGACGACGGCAGATAGCGCCGATGCTGGATGGGTTACTAGTGTTTGACATCAACTTTTTCACTCGCCAGCCAATTTGGCTACTAAGCCTTTCAGAACATAGTCAAACCAAAAATATCTGATACAAACCTAATTATAGACCAGAAATCAGTGCTAAATCTGATTCTGAATGATTGAACTGAAAGCTTTTATCAATGTTCGTAACACCGTGTCGGAGAGTCGAGCCTGCTATGCCTCTTGTCTTGTGTCTGCTGGGTTTTCTGTGTGTGATTCTGTGTTGCAGGAGGAGATGGGGAACCTGTCTAACGTGCCCGAGGAGTATCTCGACCTGAAGGAGGTGTTCAGTAAGTCCAGGGCCGCTTCTCTCCCTCCTCATCGTCCCTATGACTGTGCTATAGACTTAGTACCAGGTATGTCTCCGCCTAAGGGCAGATTATACTCGCTTTCTGTTCCGGAAAGGGAGGCCATGGAGAAATATATTTCTGATTCTCTGACAGCCGGGTTCATCCGCCTCTTCTTCTCCAGCGGGGCAGGATTTTTTTGTCGCGAAGAAGGATGGTTCTCTGCGACCTTGTATTGACTACTGCTTGAACAACATCACGGTAAAGAATACCTATCCTTTGCCGTTGATGTCTTCAGCCTTCGAGAGGTTGCAGGGAGCATCCATCTTCACTAAGTTAGATCTTAGAAACGCTTATCATTTGGTTCGCATAAGAGAGGGGGATGAGTGGAAGACCGCGTTTAATACCCCCAGAGGGCATTTTGAGTATTTGGTTATGCCTTTCGGGCTCTCTAACTCTCCTGCGGTCTTCCAGGCACTCGTCAATGACGTGTTGAGAGATATGGTCGATCAGTTCATATATGTCTACCTGGATGACATATTGATTTTTTCTTCTTCTCTCCAGGAACATGTTCAACACGTCAGACGAGTGCTCCAGAGGTTGTTAGAGAATGGGCTTTTTGTCAAGGTGGAGAAGTGCGCGTTCCATGCACAGTCGGTTCCTTTCCTGGGTTTCATAGTGTCGCCGGAGGGAGTTCGCATGGATCCTGACAGAGTTAAGGCTGTGGTAAATTGGCCAACCCCTGATTCCCGCAAGGCCCTGCTGAGGTTTCTGGGGTTCGCTAATTTTTACCGGCGTTTTATTCGCAATTTCAGCCAACTAGCCGCTCCTCTGACTGCCTTGACCTCCACCAAGATGACGTTCAGGTGGTCGAATGCAGCCGAGGCCGCATTTACCAAACTCAGAGGCCGCTTCGTTTCGGCACCCATTCTCCGGGCCCCTGATCCCACACGTCAGTTCGTGGTGGAGGTCGACGCGTCAGAGGTGGGGGTAGGCGCAGTGCTATCCCAACGGGCCACCTCGGACGACAAGGTGCATCCCTGCGCGTTTTTTTCCCATCGACTGTCTCCTGCCGAACGCAATTACGACATCGGTAACAGAGAGTTGCTGGCCGTCAAGCTAGCGTTGGAAGAATGGCGTCACTGGTTAGAGGGTTCGGGGGTTCCTTTCATAGTTTGGACCGACCATAAGAATCTTGAATATATTCAGTCCGCCAATTGTCTTAACTCCAGGCAGGCTCGTTGGGCACTATTTTTCGGACGTTTTGATTTTTCCATCTCCTATCGGCCGGGTTCTAAGAACATCAAACCCGATGCCTTGTCACGCATTTTTGACATTTCGACCGCCCGGTGTCTCGAGTGCATTATACCTGACAGATTGGTTGTCTCTGCAGTCACTTGGGAGATCGAATCAAGGTCCGCACGGCCTTGGAAGGGTAACGCCTGCCTGGATGCCCAACGGGCCGGTTGTTTGTGCCGGAGGGGTTACGGTCCAACGTCATCCAATGGGGTCACTGTTCCAACGTGGCTTGTCATCCAGGAATCGGTCGCACCATGTTTCTGATTAAACAACGATTCTGGTGGCGGGCCATGGCTCGCGATATCCGAGAGTTTGTTTTGGCCTGCTCAGTCTGTGCTCGGGGTAAGACTTCCAATCGACCTCCAGAGGGGTTACTTCAGCCGCTGTCAGTCCCTTCGAGACCCAGTCCCTTCACTCCCACCCTCCCTGGGTAATACGGTTGTTTTAAACGTAGTGGACCGGTTCTCGAAGGCGGCCCATTTTATTCCCTTGCCCAAATTGCCCTCAGCCAAGGAGACAGCGGCTACGGTAGTTGATCACGTCTTTCGCATTCATGGCCTCCCGGCAGACGTGGTTTCCGACAGGGGTCCCCGATTCGTGTCCAAATTTTGGAGAGAGTTTTGTCGACTACTGGGGGCGACTGTGAGTTTGTCTTCTGGGTTTCACCCTCAGACCAACGGTCAGACTGAGCGGGCCAACCAGGATCTCGAGAGGGTGTTGCGATGTTTGGTCACTCAGAATCCCACTTCCTGGTGTCAGCAACTTTCATGGGTTGAGTACGCTCACAACTCGTTACAGGTGTCGCCCACGGGCCTTTCGCCGCTTGAGTGTAGTTTAGGTTACCAGCCACCTCTTTTCCCTAGTATGGAATCCAAGTCGCGGTCCCTCTGCCCACGCCTTCGTCCAGAGGTGTCACACCGTACCTGGACGAGAGCCCGAGACTCTCCTCCGGGTGGGAGCGTGCACCAAGGCTAAGGCTGATCGCCACCGGTCGAAGCCTCCGTCTCACGTCGTTGGTCAAAAGTGTGGCTTTCTACCCAGAACATTCCGCTCCGGTCCGTGTGTAATAAGTTGGCTCCCAAATTTATTGGCCCGCTTCCTGTCACTAAAATTATTAGTCCGGTGACAGTCCGCCTCAAACTCCTCCTGCGTACAGGAGAATTCATCCCGCGTTCCAAGTTTCCAAAATTAAACCCGTTTTCGGTCTCCCTTAATCCGCCTACTCGGTTCCTCCCCGCCGCGACTCAGATGATGGGAACCCACCTATTCGGTCAATCGCATTCTGGACTCGGCGGAGGGGCGAGGTTTTCAATACTTGGTGGACTGGGAAGGTTACGGTCCGGAGGAGAGAAGTTGGGTTCCGGCCAGGGACATATTGGATCACTCCCTTATTGATGATTACAATCAACAGGTAAGGTCGGCTGGGAGCGCCGAGAGGCGCTCCTAGGGGGAGGGGTACTGTCACGGTTCATGGGTTCCCGGTCCCGTCCTCACCGTGTCTTGTCTGTATGCGTGTGCGTATGTGTGAGCAGGTGTCTGTGGGTGCGTGTGATTGAGGCTAATTCGCTCCAGCTGAGAGTCATCACCATTGGGCTATATCAGTTCCTGTCACGCTCTCTCTCTTGTCAGATCCTTGCAGTTTGCGGTCGACGTTTACGAGGCGTTTCTGGTTCCTGGTTTCCGCGATTCCTGAGCCCTGCTGCTTTCCTGGACTCCGATCGCCGGAGACTCGTCTGCCCATTGCTTCCCTGCGCTACCCGCCTCAGCCCCTACGGAAAGCTCCGTTTCTGCCTACGGAAAGCTCCGCTTCTGCCTACGGAAAGCTCCGCCTCCGCCCTACGGAAAGCTCCGTTTAGTTTCTCGCTGTGTATTACTTCTTGTAATAAACTCTCTTTTTCCGCAACTGAATCCTCCCGTCTTCATTGTGACAAAAATATGCTGAAAATATAAAAAAGTAAGTGCTAACTCAATGTTTTCAGACACTTAAGTGTACATTAATCACAAATGAATTAACATTCATTATAGATTATCTGTATACCAAATGCAATTATAGTAGAGCTTTAGCGTGCTTTTTTGACGCACTTAACTTCATCTTCATATGTAATTTCATAATTACTCCTATTGTCTTTCAAATAAGTAGTGCTGCTGAATGTGCTGACCTGAACTTGTGTGTCATGTATTCATATATTTGTAATTGTACATGTCTAATGATGACACTGCAATTGTGTTTATATTTTATTAACTTTAAATGTAAAATTGAATAAAATACTACAATTAGAATTATAACCATAATTATTAAAGTAATAGTACTTTATTTGTGCTTTAATGTGTTAGTCAACACAAATGTAGACAAATTAAAATGTACCTTAAAACTTTGCAAAGTAGAATAGTTTTTTTTTTTACTTTTCAATTAATTAATTAATTTCCTTGTAAAGAAGTACACTTTAACATACTTTTTAAATGAGTACTTCTTACAGACATAATATTAAAGAATATACTAGAGTTGTTGTGTATGTTGAGAAAACGAGAGGGCCGAGCACCGAACCCTGAGGTACCCCAGGATTTAGCTGCTGTGACTAAAACACTCATCCCCTCCAAATACCTTGAGGCATTTAACCAGTGACGTAGGACTCAAACCAGGGAAGTCCAGATCATGTTTTGAAGGGCAGTGTGTTGTAGTAGTTTAGTTTTTGATCCGAGAGTACAGCTCAGGATTTGAATGACAGTGCGCTACCCAGAGTAAAATGTGCTGGGTTTTATTAAGCAGTAAAATGTTAATGTGGGCTTCGGGACAGGTTTCGGTCAGAGCATCGATTCTGAATTGTTTCTGAGTGACGGCTGCTGATATGCATGTGTGTGGATCTATGAGCATGAAACCAGAATCAAGGGGAAGCAGGGACTCTTCACCAATTGATGGATCATTTTAGCACAACTGCCGCATACACACAAACACAAGATGTGCCTTGTGATTCCAACTTGATAACAAATAATAGATGTGAAGGATTTAAATGATTCAATCAAAACAAATATATATTTGTATTTTTATCAGCAGCTTTTAAGTTATTATCCTTAATCATATCTACCTACATAAAATAGAAACAACTTCAGATTTTGGACAGACTGAATGTATGTGGAACAAATGAATTCAAGTTTTGACAGACTTAACTAAGTGTGTACTTTATTTATTTACTTCTATTTAGATTTGATTATTTATTGTAATCAATGTTGTATTTATTTTAATTGAATGTATCTTGTATCAATCTCCTGTTTATTTATTGATTTATATAAATAATTTATTTATAACATATTTGTCTTTAAAAATAAATATTGACATCAAATATGTATATTTCCTTTGTGAGCAGAAAAGAGACTTCTTTCAAAAACATATCTTACAGAAACACAGTTTTGTGTGTGCTATCAAATAGTTACTAGCCATAGTTTGCATATTTCACACACAATGTTCATGCATTTATATCACCAGGTGTGAGTCACATCATTTAGTCCTCATTGGTTAGTCCCTAAAAGTTGCTAAATTAATAACTGTAATTCCAGCCATTGGCAGATGTGCCAGAAGATAATTTTGGTGTGTGTGTGTGTGTGTGTGTGTGTGTGTGTGTGTGCGTGTGCGTGTGCGTGCGTGTGTGTGTGTGTGTGTGTGTGTGTGTGTGTGTGTGTGTGTGCGTGTGTGTGTGTGTAACAGCTGTGTGAGCGTGTGTCTCTGCCCTTCTATCAGCAGTGGTTTTGCTCTCCTGCTGGTGACTGTGGCATCAGGTTCACAGGGCAGGACTAAGGGTTCCCACAACAATCTGTTCTCTCTCTCTTTCTCTCACACACAAGTCCTTGTGTGCCATATGGATGCAGACCTGCTCATGTCAGATCCTGAGATGAATGTGCATGGAAGATGAGATCGAGCAGAACCTGTTGAGAGAGAATCGTTCCAACGCTTCAGAGGTGAGATGCCCTTGACCCATAAAACGTGCGTGTGAAGAGTCATCTGGATGGTGTACACTCACATCACATGAAGACTGTACTCATAATAGTTCACTTTAATTGTTGTAAATAATATATAACAGCTGAATGACACAATGCTCTGTGTTTCACCAATCGTCGGAGATACCCTGGCGCTCATTGGCTGCTGCTTCTGTAGATATGCTAGTAGCGTAGTGTAGGTTAAAATGACTGCTAAAAATACACAACAACATACTTATTATCGTGATTTACTGGCGGAAACAATGGGAGAATCAGTACCTGTATGGACGAAGAAGCAGAAAGTCTCTGAAGACGAGTGTAAACATCAGAAAATACGAGTAAAGACTGTTACTAGTAACTTTACAGAAGTTACAGGAGTCTCTTTTATTGGACAGTCAAGTGAATTAATAAGTGTGTAGATCGCTCTCTAAAACGAGTTACGGAAGAAAGAAAGCATTTCTAAATTTTGAATCAATTGCTTTACAAAAATCCACACTCTGTAAATGTGTAAAAACAGTGTAAATTACATGCAATGAAATCTCAACCCAAAACATGAAAATAAGTAAAAAGGTCTTACTGTTTCAAAAAAATATTAAAAATCTTAAATAACTTTTTTTTTGTGCGGTTATATTTTATTTGGAACTCGTGCGTGAAAATGTCTAAAACTTGAAACTAATTTGAATGCAATTTCACTGCCTGAAAACCACGTCTTACTGTTTCAAAAGCATTAAAACAACTTTAACATTCAATTCTCGTAGCACAAGGGGAAGTCAACAAGACTCGTTTTTCAGTGTGTCCCACATAAGTAGATGTTGACTTGAGCAGTCATCATTCAGCACTTGTGCAGTCATCATTAAGCATTGCTGTCTGTCAGTATAGTAATGACAATAGACATTGGCATCTTTCCTGACCTCTGGTTGTTGTAAGGATCACATCTTTCAAACTGGCACACAGTAATGTACACAAATGCCTGACTTCCACAACAACCTATTCTTCATCAATGCTCTCACCCTCATGGTGTAACGGGGTGAATGAGACGTGAGGCGTGCGGATCCATGTGCAAGCTTTTAATCATAGACATGGTCAAAAACACAGGCAGGGTCGAACAAATTGCAAACAGGTATATTGAGGGCAAGGCAGATGAGTACTCAAGTAAACAGGCGTGGTATTCGATCGGCGAACAATATCCAGAGGGCTTGACAAGAGGGGTAATCCAGGTACACAAGCAATGGTCCAGGCAGGAGCAGACAGAGTCCAAATGAAAGGCAAAGGGTTAATCCAATATACAAGGCAGAAGGTCAGGAACCAGACAACAAGGCAACACAAAAAAACTAGACTAACTAAAATAAGAAACGGAAACTAGGAATGGCTCCGTAAAGCAGCTAACACTCGGAGAGTGAAAAACGCTAAACAATACTCGGCAGAGAGGAAGAGGAAATCCTTGGTTTAAGTAGGGTGTGTGATTGTGTGATAATTCTCAGGTGTGAGTGTGTGATTGAGACAGCTGTGTGTAATTAGTGCAATGAATGATGGGAAATGCAGTCCAGGGTAATACGTAACGGTGTGTGTGGTGTGAGAGTCAATATGATGGAAGAGCGTCCTCTGATGATGAGTGGACGGAAGATCACGAACCAGATTCATGACACATGGCTTCTATCTTCCTTGGTCCTCAACAACTTGTTTTATTACTACAACCTTATTTTCTGATGCACTCATATCACTATCACGTATTCTGAAATAAGTACAGATTTGTCTCTCC
>CM050413.1:3502403-3557403 GCA_027564155.1 Gymnocypris eckloni scoliostomus | reverse complement strand
AGAAACAAGAGAAACAAGTGATAAAGCTTGGCTTATTGAATATTAGATATCTTCCTATGAAAGCACTTTTGGTTAATGATATGATCACAGATTAAAACCTAGATATGCTCTGTTTGACAGAAACGTGGCTAAAACCAGATGAATACATTACTTTAAAAGAGTCTACCCCCCCCGTGATTACTGTTATAAACATGTGTCACGTCCAAAAAGTAAAGGGGGAGGTGATGCTACAATTTATAGCAATATTTTTAGTATTTCTCAAAAGTCTGGTTTCTTTTCATTTTTAATATCTGTGTTGATAATAAAAAGGATGTATTGGGATCATCATTCATAGACATTCTGGGTCAGACAACTCGTGGCAGGACCTACTCATTGTCGTATTCATACTTTAGATTTAATATTATCACATGGAATTGATGTTAATGATGTTGGAGTTCTGCAGCAGAGCAATGATATCTCTGACCATCTCTTGTGTAAACTCCATATAGCTAAAGCTGTAAATTCAACTCCTTGTTACAAATACGATATACACATCACTTCTAACAAAAGACTGCATTGTACATAATCTACCTGATTTATCTCAATTCCACAGTGTCTGCAAGTTCAAACACCTCTCTACTGTTAGTTTTAGTGAAAATCAAAAAGTCGAACATAATTAGTGCCAATGTGTATAACAATCTTACTGAATTCATGTTTAGCATTAGCCAGCAAATGTATAGCCTTCAAAATTCATAAATATTGCATTCATTTGTGAAAATTTGTGTGATGAACAAACGTGTACAAATCATAAACTTTGGTTAGTCACAAAGATATTTCCTGCAATAATCCAAAAGCCACAGGAAAAAAAAGCCCACTGGATTGTGTCAAGGGTGATAATGTACAGTTTGGTCTACAGAAGTGCATCATCAGCATATGACTTAAACTTATTTTTATAAAACACGGTGTCTGAATTTGGAATAGCATAATACTGTTTCTACCATATTAAGATGCATTTGCAGGATTTATTCTTACACATTCTGCAATTGTGGTGCATTTCTCAAAATCAACTAAACCCAGGTAATTGCTGAAAACTTCCCAAAAGAGCTTTCTTGAGTTAATATTTGAGCACACCGTAAGAAACTCATGGAAATGTATATTTCCCAATACTTTGAAATAATATAACAAATGTTAACTTACTTTTTTAAGTTTAATAAGATTCAGCTAGACAATATTTACAAAAGAAAGACACAGTAAAGAGTTAAAATCACTTAAGCTAAGTTTTACACTTAAACATTTAAAGCAGAAACTGATAATAAGTATAAGTATGTAGATTAGTGTCACGTGAGTGATTATAAACTCAAAATTTGAAAATCAAAAGAAACAAAAGCCTAAAAAAAATTCTGTAACAATTCTACAAACACAGTCGTTTGAAGTAGGTTAACTTTACTGAAAAAGTCTTGAGGCAGTAATTTTGCACGATTTTTCTAAAGTAAACTGAAATGTACAGAGCGTAACAGACAGTGTGTGTGGTGCATTAATCACTCGAATAATTGTGATAAAAGTGTGTCTTTATTTATTTTATTTTATTTTTATAGTCTATATGTCTATTTTGTGGGTCCAAAATGAGTACTTTAGAAATCAGTGATAAAAGAGAAATTGATGAAAACTTCTTTGTAGCCATTTTTGTTAATTTTCCCAACTTAAGTTTGATGGATAAGTTAGCACTAAAGAAAATGAATGCACAATTGCAACTTCCTCCATCAAGCGGTTGAAGAGTTACAATGGTGTCGATGCATCTGCTCAGTCATTACATTTATGTAGTTTTTTTTAAATATGTAGAAAAGGTTATCAGTGTTAATAAACAATAATAATTTCCTAACAATACCAAACCATACCTAACCAAACCAAAATCTTCAGGCAAGGTGTATAAAGCTTAGAAAAGAGCACAGATAAATCCCAGAGAAGGAGTAAGACACAGAACAGTCCTGGAGCCACCCAGCTAGGACGAGCTGGCGGTCGGTTCTGAGCCTCAGTTCAGTTGAGTCATGTCCAGTTCCCAGTGGATTTGAATCCTGAATCCACCCTTCAGACGAGCGTTTGCTGACTAACCGCCAGAGATTACACTGCAGGATTACTCTGGTGCCGCTTCATATCTGGGCGTGTGAGAAAGACATGTTTCTCACTGTAACATTTATTCTTTTGTCTGTTTAATAGCCGGTGCTTCGGCCCATACATATCTATAACAACACAAAACAGTAAATAGCCTTGTTCTTCAGAAGCGTAGTTATTCATATGAATAATTGATTTGTATTTGTTTTTTCAGAAATGTGACCCCAACTCTGCTGTTTTCATAAAAGTTTCACGCTTATTTTTCATGACTGAAGTCAGTGTATGTTTGGGTTTTAGTGAATCGGTTCGTTTAGATTATTTATGTTCATAATTCACTGATTCACTAAACAGAAACATATGAAGGTATAAAATAATAATCTGCTTTGTTTAAAAGCAGTATTTGTTTGTTGTTGTTCAGGAAAACTGTTCATTTATTTGTCCATAATCAAGATCCATTCCTTCAAAATACTTTTCTTTTTAAAAAATTTAATTATTTGGTCACACTTTATTTTAAGGTCCAGTTCTCTCTATTAACTATGGCTTCTGACTCACTAAACTCCTAATTACTGCTTATTAATAGTTAGTACGGTAGTTGTTAAGATTGAGTGCTGGGTATGATTAGGGATGTATTGTCATATAGAATTTGTGCTTTAATAAACAGCCAATATGTAAATAGGCTAATACGCAACTATAATTAATAGTGAGAATTTGTCCCTATACTGAAGTGTTACCAATTATTATTGATCATTAAATTAATCTGATGCATTTTTAAATATCACCTCCTTGGATTCAGTTCAGTCAGAAACTTCTGTTAGGATCATATCAAGTACACATAGCTTTATAAGACCAGTTGTCATTTTCACTTTTTACACACACATATATATATATAATTAGGCTACTAATTAAGTATAAGCTGAATTGATTTTAAATGTTTGTATGCATGTATTTTGGAAAGGCAAAGGAATTTATATGATACATTTTCTACTTAATACGTCATGCTTAAAAACTGTTTATAAGTTCAAATCAACAATTGTTTTAAATTATTTGTATAAGTTATATACAATTATGTATAAATACATTGTTATTAAAGAATAGTAGACCGCTTAGTATCATCCTTAATATAAGATCCATAAGATAAAAAAAATGAACACGTAAATACAAATAAAGGAGTAAATAAAACATGACAATTGTTTAATTTAGGAAAAACATATTGTAGGATTATAAGAAAATGTTACATAACTTACAAAAAAAGACTGATTTAGTAAATAGTCAAAAAAGAAGATTTACAAATATCATTTTTTTAAGACACATCTAAATTATTATAACATCATTTATACATTTATTTGACATATAACATCTTATAAACATGAACATCCCCCGGGAATGACTAATAACAGACATTGTATAAGATCTTGGAGGCATTTCTTTTGCAGTGCTGGCATTGGAAGTAAAGAAATGGCAATATGGAGGCATAGCAGGGCAGTGATTACAAACAGCTATGCCAACATCTTGCCATGTTTTCTCTCCCCATCTGAACACGTCTCGTCTCCTCCAGACCTGATGAACCACTTCACATCACAATGACCTGCTGTAAATCACCACTATATTCATTACAAAAGAAGAACATGAGGCAATAGCTTTCATATTTCCACAGCATCAAAAACAATCAAAGCAACCTCAGAACGAGTGAAGTTATTAACATGCTATATTTCTGTGAATGCATCAGCTCGAGTCAGTTTTCACACATATCAAAGTAAATCATTGTAACAATAACCAATCATACTGGTAATATTGCACCTGGAAATACATCTCGAAGGGTCAGTCTCTCATCATATCTCTCTTTTATTAATCGCAACATCAGGACAGTTCTTTTGTATTAAACGTTTTCTTAAATGCAGTGTTTAAATGTGAAAACGAGGGCTAAATATGCTTTAATTTGCACCTTTAACATAAATGTGAACACAGCATAAAGACATAGTTCAAAGTTTTTACAGATGGGATTTTGGGTCTATTTTTATGACTCCATAAGTCAGAAAATAAGATCATGTTTTTAGGAATAAAATATAAATCAAGCAAATGTTATGAAGAAACACTGTAAAAAACTATTAAACAATAATTTCTTTATTTTTCTCGCTCAGTTAAAAAACTGATTTTGAGAAAACGTATTTCAAAGATATGTATTGTATGCCAATTTAAATATACTGACACAAATGTATAAATGGTTAAATAAACTCTTGTTGGCTGTTTCTGTCCATTACGGAATCAAAATGGACCCGTGCACAAAACGACGTCATAAGATGTATTTGCATGCCAAACAGTAACTCTGGAGAAAAACAAAAGTTTTCTGGCAAAATCATACCACTGAAGAGCAATAGAAATCCACTTACCTGCGGGTTTGAGTCTGAAAGCACATCGTTCTTCTCTAGATTCAATCACCTCTGTTCGCGAGTCTTCCCGCTGGAACGAGTCGAGCTGCTTCTTCCGCGGGGTTGTTCTGACTGAGGTGTGTTCAGGTGTGTGGCAGAGCAGGATTCGTCGGGTGTCTGTCCGCGCAGCCGGCTCTTCCGCGGGGTTGTTCTGACTGAGGTGTGTTCAGGTGTGTTCAGGTGTGTATGGCGCGTCACGTCACCGCGGCGCCGCGCGCAGAGCAGGATACGTCAGATGTCTGTCCGCGCAGCCGGCTCTTCTGCGGGCTTTCACTGGACTGGAGATGCTTTCAGATGCGTTTCAAAGCTCTGCTGCTGCTGCTTCTTCTTCTCACGTCTGTGAATCACGCGTGCTCTCGGTCCCGGTCCCGCATCTCTTGTGAGCTAGACTCCTGAAAGTGGTCTCGTGCTGAGTCAGACTCGGTTTCATGGATGAATCATTTAATGACTCGGCAAATATGTTTCTCCTGCTGAAGCTGACCAATGCGCTGTCAACCATTTACAGTCCACACCTTTATTAACTAGTTCATAACACTATATATTTACACCCGACTGAACACCGTTTCTCATTCAAAACTCTGTTTACAACCTACACTCTTAACAGTAAAGGAGCTTGAAAGGTTATTCCACAAATAGTTTTGTTTCCACACAGTCAAAGGCTCTTTAAAGAACATCTCTGTCTTACATTGTTATAACCTGAAGAACCTTCTTTCGCCACAAACCTTTTGTGAAACAGAACTGTTGAAGGTTCTTTATGGAAGCATTTAGACAAAAATATTCTTCTGTGGAAACCGCTATAAATAACTAAGAAAATAACAAAAACAGTATTATAAACCAGTGTGTTTATGATTGGGGTGGGGGCTACGGTTTTCAGTGAAACAGAAGTTAAATGTGTTATCATAGTTTTATGGACAATGACATAAATGATGAACCAAGTATGAAAAATGTCCCGAGTTTTCATATTTTAGATTTGAGCCAAGAGCGTTTCACACCCCAGTCTGACACAGAATATACTTTAAACCTGTACAGCTGAATCAGAGCACGGGCAGGTTTAGCTTAGCATTAAAAAACAATAATATAATCAATGATTATGATTTTCAAAATTATAATAGTCTTTTAAATATAAAGTCTAAATATTTGTGTTCAACCAACCAGTTAGAACTAATTTGATGTTCAGAACAGAATAACTACAGTAATCGCTCATTTTACCACACACTTAGTTTGAGAAAAACATGTATGTCATTCTGAAAATATAGCCTAATACAATTTGTATTAAATAACACATACTACAAATCTACTGTTCTTACATCATAACTGTGATCTACAAAACAACACGCTTTAAAACCCTTTTCTTCTTACTGCAGTAAACTAGATCATTACTTTCTCTCCAGAACATCACCAGTGTCAGCTTCATAGTGAACACTTCTACATCACGCTCGTCAACGGAGACCATAGTTACAATAACACATTATCTTGACTTTATCTCTTGGGGGCGTTTTATCCCACTCTACCCTATAATAATGCATACAAATAATATGATAACGAGTACCATATGCAGTATCAAGCAGCATACTGTTTTTGTAAAGGTAGAATGACTGGAAACGAACCGCACCGGAAGTCTCGCACATTCAAATCACAAATTAATGCTCTTTCGTTAAAAATAAAGTGTCACGTATCTGTGCTGAAATATTTGCACTTAGAGGTAAAAGGCGATTAAAGATTGTATATTGCAGATGAATGACTAAGTAAACGTGTTTAGTCATCGCGACTCACTGGTTTAAGGTGGGACTAATTATCTGCGAACACTTTAGGCTAATGACCCATTAGTTAAGAATTAACTGACAATAAGCAGTATTTGTTAAAGTAAGTTCATTTGTGTTAATAATGGTTCATGCAAATATTTTGGTAACACTTTACAATAATGTTATGTTTGTCAAAATTAGTATGCTATGTATAAAATATCTAAAACATGTATTAGCCTTTGTTAATATTAATTTTAAGACTTACTAACGCATTATTGAATTCAAAAGTTGAATCAAATGATATGGTGAGGTAATCTGTTAACATTATTTATCTATGTTAGTTAACATGAATTGTAACACTTACAAAAACATTATTAAATCAGTTGTTTATGTTAATATTTTTACCTTAATCAACACTGAACAGTTGTAATTTAATAAACTAATGTTAATAAAATTAATAAAATGCAGAGAACTGTATTGATAATTGTTAGTCAATGCTACTTAGGGCATTAACTCATGTAAACTGATGGGAGCTTATAGTACAATGTTACCAGTAGGGTAACACAAGGGTGGAACATTTTGGGAAATTTCCAAAAGTTTCCAGTGGAAAGTTTTCCAGAAATATTCCTCCCCTTTGGAACCCTAGTTACCAATAATATGAACAGATACATGTTAATGAACTAATGCTGTTATCTAAGCAGTTGTCTGATCAGTAGCAGACGAGGATACTTTTCATGCTTATCTAACATCTATCTGATGCGTCAAAGATGATCCTGAAAACAAGGGATTATTAGATTTGAGCCAAGAGCGTTTCACACCCAGTCTGACACAGAATATACTTTAAACCTGTACAGCTGAATCAGAGCACGTGCAGTTTTAGCTTAACATTAAAAAAATATATATATATAATAAATGATTATGATTTTCAAAATTATAATAGTCTTTAAAAAAAAAATAATAATTAGCTGATGCTAACTGGCTAGCTAACTAGCTAGGCTACCTGATGCTAACTTGAGGTCATTTTTAAATATAAAGTCTAAATGTTTTTATTCAACCAACCAGTTAGAACTAATTTGATGTTCAGAACAGAATAACTACAGTAATCGCTCATTTTACCACACATACTTTGTTTGAGAAAAAAAATTATGTCATTCTGAAAATATAATAATTATATTTCTATTAAATAACACGTACTCCCAATCTACTGTTCTCACATCACATATAACTGTGATGTTCTTCTAAACAACACGCTTTAAAACACTTTTCTTCTTACTGCTGTAAATAAGATCATTACTTTGTATCCAGTACATCACCAGTGTCAGCTTCATAGTGAACACTTCTACATCACGCTCGTCAACGGAGACCATAGTTACAATAACACATTATCTTGACTTTATCTCTTGGGGGGCGTTTTATCCCACTCTACTCTATAATAATGCATACAAATAATATGATAACGAGTACCATATGCAGTATCAAGCAGCATACTGTTTTTGTAAAGGTAGAATGACTGGAAACGAACCGCACCGGAAGTCTCGCACATTCAAATCACAAATTAATGCTCTTTCGTTAAAAATAAAGTGTCACGTATCTGTGCTGAAATATTTGCACTTAGAGGTAAAAGGCGATTAAAGATTGTATATTGCAGATGAATGACTAAGTAAACGTGTTTAGTCATCGCGACTCACTGGTTTAAGGTGGGACTAATTATCTGCGAACACTTTAGGCTAATGACCCATTAGTTAAGAATTAACTGACAATAAGCAGTATTTGTTAAAGTAAGTTCATTTGTGTTAATAATGGTTCATGCAAATATTTTGGTAACACTTTACAATAATGTTATGTTTGTCAAAGTTAGTATGCTATGTATAAAATATATCTAAAACATGTATTAGCCTTTGTTAATATTAATTTTAAGACTTACTAACGCATTATTGAATTCAAAAGTTGAATCAAATGATATGGTGAGGTAATCTGTTAACATTATTTATCTATGTTAGTTAACATACATTTTAACACTCAAGTTGTATATGTTAATATTTTTACCTTAATTAACAATGAACAGTTGCAATTTCATAAACTAATGTTAATAAAACTTATAAAATGCAGTGAAATATATTGATGATTTTCAGAAATTGACCAGAAATATTCCTCCCCTTTAAAACCCTAGTTACCAATAATATGAACAGATACATGTTAACGAACTAATGCTGTTAGATAAGCAGTTGTCTGATCAGTAGCAGACGAGGATGTTTTCATGCTTATCTAACATCTATCTGATGCTTCAAAGATGATCCTGAAAACAAGGGATTATTACAATAATCATCATCAGACTGTTGGCTTAATTTCTGGCTGAGGTGAGTCACGTCCTGTGCCAAACCCGTTTGCTGAATCCCACCTGGATCCTCCCACATTTCAAACACGAAAGACATCCATCCGTGCGTAAACCGCCAAACCCAAAAACACCCAGCAGCAGCGCGGCCCTCCACTTTCCATTACATACAAACACAGCAGAGAAAACACGTGTGTCAGCCTATACGCCTTCATTCCTCAAACAGAACGTGTGTGTGTGTGTGTGTGTGTGTGTGTGTGTGTGTGTGTGTGTGTGTGTGTGTGTGTGTGTGTGTGTGTGTGTGTGTGTGTGTGTGTGAGAGAGAGAGAGAGAGAGAGAGAGAGAGAGAGAGAGAGAGATTGTGTTTGTGTGCACTGTGCAGTGTTACCAACTTAGCAATGTTGTTGCTAAATTTGGCTACCCTAGCTACTCTTTCTTCTAAAAGCACCTAGCAACACATTTAGCCATGTTTTTTATTTATTTGCCAACTTTTAGCAACTTTTGAGAAGTGACTCAGACAATAAGAAGGCACATATTTTCCATCCAAATGACACACAAAGAGGAAACCAAAGATGACTATAGCAGCACACATCACGTGAATTGACTTAGCTGCTATTTGCAGCTGTTCAATTTAATGATAATAATGATAATTCAATAGTTGTTCACTTATGATACACTTTGTTAGTAGCTTGTACCTGTGATTGTTGATCAGTTAGTACACCGTAAGAAAAAGATAATAGTAATTTTCTAAGACATTATCCATTATCCATAACCCTGTAACCCGAAAACACAATGCGTAATTTAAAATGCAGGTAAAAAAAAACAATACAGAAAATGTAGATTGTGTCCTATTTTTACAGCCTGTTCTTATAGTGTAGCACACTATCTAACCACTAATACACTGCACATAATACATCATTGTTAAGAATGTGTAGTATCTAGTATTACTAGTTTAATAGCTATTACAAACTTAAATTGTATGCTAATCATTCAAAATAAATAATAATAAAAAATACAGTTCTTTATGTTTGAATATTATAATATGCATATTATTTTACAAAAAAAACTAAACTAACCTCTATAAAATAAATTTGTTGCTGAGAATTTATGCTGTGACAATTTTACGTTGTGATTACGCAATAACGTCATCACGCAATGACATCATAACGTTACTTAGCAACATTTAGCAACTTTCTCTGAAAATTAGTTGGAAACACTGTCTGTGTGTGTGTGTGTGTGTGTGTGTGTGTGTGTGTGTGTGTGTGTGTGTGTGTGTGTGTGTGTGTGTGTGTGTGTGTGTGTGTGTGTGTGTGTGTGTGTGTGTGTGTGTGTGTGTGTTATTGGCATAGTTACACACATATTTCCCCATAAAGGCACTTTCTAAAAATCTACTTGAGAGAGAGAAAATCTAATTAAATATTTTGTTGAGTATCATATTTGATACATGAGGCTTTTGTTTCTCATGTAGTGAGAATACAGATTTTCAATCTTTACTGAATAAAGACCTCAGTTTTATTCAGAAACTCAAACTGAGCGAAAATATGCAATTTGGTGCACGTGGTGCATTATTTATGGGAATGAAATTCTGATATTCGTAATGTAAAGATATCTAGAGGTGTAGCAGATACTTTCATAAAATTATATAAATACCATTCGTCATATCTCCAACATGTCTTAGTAAAATAAGATTGAAATGATCCAAACATGATCCAGTGCAATGCACTTGAATGAGGACTGAGGGATGAAGCGTTCCTCAAAAGCTCTTGATCAGATTTGAGACTCGAGAAGAAATGATTGATGGAGAATCAAGGAACGCCGAGCTGCTTCAGTAAGTGTTCATCTGGAAATATGACTAAACTTCTTCTGACGTTTACTTGATAAGAATCATTCTTCAGCACGAGCTGAAGCTGGACGTTTGATAGAATTACACTAAAAGAGCTTTTACTTGATAAAACGTGTCACATGACCGGTTGAACAGCAAGGTTTTGCTCATTAAGGCCGTGTGGGTTAAACAGCAGTGTTTAGGCCGGTTCTCCTGATGTAAGGGCTGTATTTGTGAACGCAGCTGAATCACACACACCTCACAGTACTTTGAGCTCCACGTGTGAATCACCTTCAGTGACCCAGACGGACTGATCTCCACAGACCGAGGCTTGACTCACCGATCTGCCGAGTCATGTACGGAAAACACATGTGGGGATCATAAAGCTGCTGGCGCGCGCTGGAGCGAGTCGGGTCACTCGGGTGTTTGGTCATCCACACATGGTTGTGATCAGACACTCGTGACGCACGATAGCTCACGGCATGAATCAGCTCTCGAGTTATTGTGCTGCTTTATTTTGATGAGTTTCACTAGTCTGTGTTCTTATCACTGCGGGGGAAAGTTCACGCTATTCATGTAGCTCAAAAATCAAAGGTCAAGCAGATATGACCCGGTTCACACTGTACAGCATATAGCGGGGCATGTTGTCACACGGGGTAAATTGTCTCCAAGAAAACTTGAGAGAGATAGCTTTTTTATGAATCCAATCTAAAACATCTTCCACAACATATGTCTAAAATAAATTGTAGATACATGTACATTATGTAGTGTTATGTAATATATCAGAGTTTACATAATTCAGTCATTCTTGAGACATAGGACAAAACATGTCCAGTAATTGTAACTGCTATCAGGTTTAAAAAATATATTTATATTTTATGGGGATTAATAATAGAATGTATTTAACATAATTATCCACTTCAATTTAATTGTATCATTATTATGTGACATCTACGACACTTGTTGTCCACAGAGAAGGGTTCAATCATTCATATGCTATAAAATGGACAAAAATGTGTTTTAATGATGAAAAAAGAGCTTGTTTTATCAAAAACAACACATAATAATATCTTACATCAAATCAAGGCTGTTTTTTATGTTTCATAAGGTTTCAAAGTTGTGTCCCCACTTTGTCAACACCGTCAGACTTGTATTAAAATGTGATAAATCAGGGAATATCAGGGGCAGCTGTCTCTCTAAAGGACCCCTCCTCTGCACAGTAAGACTCTGGACAGTTTTATAGTCTTATAATATTTTAAATCCTAATGTTAATATTTCCTGGTCACAACCATGATATGTCAACACCATCTTCCAATATGAGGAAATGATTTGACATATTCAGATCATTGTATTATCCTGAAGCATGTGCCATAAGCATCTAGCATCAACAGAAAAACTATAATAAAAATGGTTATGAACTCCATTTGTTTTGTGAAAGAAATGCCAAATTAGTCACCACCGCCAGATTGTGTGCCAATAATAAATCTGTGAGTCTTGAATAAACGCTTTATGAACAATAGCACACTCATTGTTTGTTTTAATACAGTAATTGACTGACTCAATGTGTCTCAGTTAAAAAGACTACAACTGCAGGTTTCAGAGGAATATTCTGATCATATTTCATCATGATATTGTATATTTGTTGAGGAATTGTTGGTCACATGTGAATGTGTAATCTGTCTGCTAACATCAGAATGTGTTTTGAAGTGTTAAAACATCTTGAATGCTGTTGAAGATGAATTATATCACACAGTCCAAGGTAAAAAGCAGATGTTGTTAAAAAAGAGAAGAGTTGGGAGTTTGTATCAAAGCATGACTCGGTCGATTAATAGCCTACATATAACATACATAAATGTACAAGCACAAGGCTTCTTTTTTTCTTTCAATTTTACACCGTGTTTTTTCCCACTTCTTAAGAATGACTGAATTATAATTATGTTATGTGATATATGAGAGAAAACAGTTCAAATCAACCTCAACCTTTCATTGTTTTACTCAACAGCTACATCAAAAATAGGAGGATATTGAAAAATCATCCAGTTTGAAATATACATTTAAAACCATCAATAATTTAAACAAAACCGTTACGAAGATACTTATATATTACTGTATATACACGTTTTATAGCCTAAATGTTTAAATCAAATAAATATTATAACCAGTTTTAATATGTAGCCTATACTTCAACAGACACATGCATGCAAACTTAAACACGAGATTCAATCCTGTCCCATCCTATAATTTAACATAAATTAATATGATCGCAAAATTATAACCACATGTAAAATGCATATTTTTCACTACTTCCGATTGTTTTCCTGTCACCTCTAAAGGAAGATGGTTATGTAGATAGTCATATTTATATATTAATTTTGACCAATTGAAATATGGTTATATTTGATATCATATATGTTCAGCTCATGTAATGTGAAGGGTGTGCTGTAGATAATGAACCTCACCTCGTCAGAAGTTGCTCCAGACTCTGATCGCAGCACTTTCACAGAGCTTTATAAACTCTTCAGAGGGATTCCCTGGAATCTGCCCAGCGGGATACAGAGGAAAACAGCCGCAGTTCAACACTACTGTATCAGATTAGTTCTGTGTTATTCTGAGTGAAACCTAGCACTAATTCTCAGGAAACACCCCCTGAAACTACAACTGAAAACTGTCAGGGAATGAATGAACACGAACACGAAACTGAAAGTCATTCTGACTCGAGTGCACGAGCATCTACTCAACACTAGATGGAGGACAAATCAAACGCATCAGGGTTATTAACATCACATGAGCAGTGGTTGTAGCAGGATATCTAACATTTATTAATTATTCTATAAATGGCAGTTTACAGCTTCGTATATGCAGTTTATATTTATTGAAAAACTGAATTAAAAAAAAATATTCTAAATGCAATACTAAGTAACTTTCCCCTGAACAATAGGTTTCAAATAGGCAACATTTGAATATGGAATATACATATAGTTTCTAAAGAGTTTTATCAAAATCAGTGTGCAACACAGTAAAACAGACTATAAACTCAACGTTCAGCACCTGGTCCTCGATAATACAAATATATAGACATAATGTAGACTATTATTGATTATTATTGATTATTATGTATTAATAATAATACAAATATATAGACATAATGTAGACTATTATTATTATTATTATTATTATGTATTAATAATATTATCAATAGTAGACTACTATTGATTATTATTATTATTATTATTATTAATATTATCAATAGTAGATTACTATTGATTATTATTATTATTATTAATATTATCAATAGTAGACTACTATTGATTATTATTATTATTATTATGTATTAATAATAATATCAATAGTAGACTACTATTGATTATTATTATTATTATGTATTAATTAAAAAGACAATAAATTGTGTCATAAAAATCCCCTTGTACCCCTGCTGAAAAAAAACTGAACCCTGCCCAAAACACAATAGAAAATGTGATGGATTTAATGGTTTTAATGGGAATTGTGTTGGTTGTAATGGAAACTATAACAGTGTCTGCTGGTTTGTGATGGATTCTATTGGTGGGATGTTAGATCATATTGGAAAAATGCCCAAAACACACTACAAAACGTGATTTTGTAATGGTTTTACTGGAAAAAATGAATGGTTTATAATGTTATTTTAATGGAAACTATTGGAATTTCTGTGATTTCTATTGGGCTTCTATTGTTTTTTTAGCAAGGCTATTCCATAAATCAAACAGGCTACTTCTGTTAAAAACATTATTTTAGGAAATTAACCTATTTTTTTTTTTTGTTTTATTGGGATTTTCTTTCAGTCCTGTTACCATGAATTTGCATAGTAAAATAAAACAATTAAAAAATATATTGACAAGCAGTATTGAAATGTATATATATATATATATATATCAGCACTGAATTCTCTTTCTGTTAAACATGTGTCATGTCTTGGCACAATAGAGGAATTATTGTGACATTTTGTTTCGAGTGCCTCCTAAAACTCATTATATAATTAAAAACAACAAAGATATGAATAAAATAATGCAATCTATATTTTAGTGATGTCGGGATGGATTTACATTTACATGTATCATACATACACACATAGGCCTACGTCATTCACCTGTGCGTGGCACATCATACACAGATTCATAGCTCCGGCTGAAAGATAAACATTAAAAACTAATAATGGATCAGAGAAGCAGAAACGAAGCACATCCTCCAGAAAGAAGCGTGCAGATTTATATTTCTAACGCTAGAGGGCCAAAAGAACACTGTAGGCTAACTATAAAACGTTGAAGTTACCTTTCTGAAGGTAGTTCCATCTCAACAACACAGTTTATTAACAATTAATAATAGGCATAATACTTATAGTCAGCACAAATGTATTTTACAGTACCTCAACTTTGACCCAACTGCTGCTGTGAAAGGAACATTTCACAGTCTTCTGGGTTCATATTGAGACCTTTGACCGATCTTATATATATACAGGTGCATCTCAATAAATTAGAATATCATAAAAAAGTCAATATTTTTGTCACTCATTTCACTCAAGTGAAACCCATATATTATATAGATGCATTACACATAGAGTGAAAAATGTTAAGCCTTTATTTCTTGAAATTTTGATGATTTTGGCTTATAAATAATGAAAACCCAAAATTCAGTGTCTCAGAAATATTATGTAGAATATTACATAAGATCAATAAAAAAGGGATATTTTAAACAGAAATTTCAGGCTTCTGAAAAGTATGTTCATCACTCAATACTTAGTTGGGCCTCCTTTTGCATGAATTATTGCATCAATGCAGCGTGGCATGGAGACGATCAACCCGTGGCACTGCTCAGGTGTAATGAAGCCCAGGTAGCTTTGATAGCGGCCTTCAGCTCATCTGTATTGTTGGGTCTGGTGTCTCTCATCTAGATTCTCTATGGGGTTCAGGTCAGGTGAGTTTGCTGGCCAATCAAGCAAACATGAAACACCATGGTCACTGAACCAGCTTTTGGTACTTTGGCAGTGTGGGCAGATGCCAAGTCCTGCTGGAAAATGAAATCAGCATCTCCATAAAGTTTGTCAGCAGAAGGAAGCATGAAGTGCTCTAAAATTTCCTGGTATATGGCTGCGTTGACTGTGTACTTCAGAAAACACAGCGGACCAACACCAGCAGACAACATGGTAGCCCAAATCATCACTGAATGTGGAAACTTCACACTGGACCTCAAGCAACATGGATTCTGTGCCTCTCCTCTCTTTCTCCAGACTCTGGGACCTTGATTTCCAAATTTAATTGAAAATTTAGAGGACTTTGAACCACTGAGCAACAGTTTAGTTCTTTTTCTCCACAGCCCAGGTAAGATGCTTCTGACGATGTTCATGTTTCAGAAGTGGCTTGGTAGCCCTTTTCCTGAAGACATCTGAGCGTGTTGACTCTTGATGCACTGACTCCAGCTTCAGTTAACTCCTTATGAAGCGCTCCCAAGTGTTTGAATCGGCTTTGCTTGACAGTATTCTCAAGCTTGCGGTCATCGCTGTTGCTTGTGCACATTTTCCTACCCAATGTCTTCCTTCTAGTCAACTTTGCATTGAATATGCTCTGATACAGCACTCCTTGAACAGCCACCCCTTTCAGTAATGACCCTCTGTGAATTACCCTCTTTGTGGAGGGTGTCAATGATCGTTTCTGGATCATTGCCAAGTCAGCAGTGTTCCCCATTATTGTGGTTCCAAAGAACAAGATATACTCACAATTTATACTGTATGGATGGTCATTTATTGAAACTCAAATTTTATTCTAATATTTTGAGATGCTGATTTTCGACTTTCATTAGCTGTAAGCTCTAAACATCAAACTTATTATTTTTTTTATGTGTTTTGCTTGCCATGTAATAAATCTACAATATATGAAAGTTTCACCTTTTGAAATACGTTACAAGAAAAAAAAAACTTTTTCACCATATTCAAATTTTTTGAGATGTACCTGTATATATAGGTGGGGCTAAGCTATCAGTAATATCACTGCATTAAATCCCATCATTTTGGCCTTTTTTTTGTACACAAAGACGGGAAGATTTAATTTAAGAGCATTGTCATGCTTTGAATTTTATTCCAAAACACTGTCACACCCAGACTCTCCCATAAAGCCGTGTAAAATGACATGCTTCCTCACTTGGCAAAGTATCTTCACCTGACCGTCATTGACTGCTTATCCTTCATCTATTCCTGTCACAAGAGAGAGTGTGTCTGCAAAGAAGGAAAACAGGGGGAGGGGGGGTGGTCAGTGTGGGGTCCCTGCTGAAGAACATAATATATCATTCACACTTTTTACTAAGATTTTAGTAATCTGACAAAAAGTAAACGATGGCTGTTATTTATTTTTTATTTTTTTAAGTATTTTTAGTATAGCTAGTCGCTATATTTCTTGTTAATATAAGTTTTATCACAGTTTAATAGTTTTAACTTCATGAATTTATTCACTGATAAAATAGATAACATCAGAAATACAATAACAAATGTAGATTCTACGTAGATTATACGGTGTCTTGTACTTCAACTGCATTCATCACACCCATAGAAAAACTGCAGTGCTTTTACAACTATAGGACAGGATGAGCTAAATGAACTTATCACTGCATCTGAACCAACAACATGTTTATTAGATCCTGTACCCACTAAATTACTGAAAGAGTCGTTACCTGTAGCAGAAGAACCACTTCTCAATATTATTAACTCCTCGTTATCTTTAGGTTACGTCCCAAAACCATTCAAGCTGATGGTTATGAAGCCTCTTATTAAGAAACCACAACTAAATCCTTGTGAACTGGAAAATTACAGGCACATTTCAAATATTCTGTATATGTCTAACATTTTTGAAAAAGTTGTGTCTGCTCAATTGTGCACATAACAAAATTATGTCTATGAAGCTTTTTAGTCAGGTTTTAGGCCCCACAATAGCACAGAAACTGCACTTGTTAAAATTACAAATGACTTGCTTCTTGCGTCAGACCAAGGCTGCATCTCGTTGCTAGTTTTATTTGATCTTAGTTCTGCGTTCGAAACTATAGATCATGATATACTGATAGATCGATTACAAAACTATACAGGCAGGCTTTAAGATGGTTTAGATCCTACCTGTCCGATCGCTACCACTTTGTTTATTTAAACGGGGAAGCATCTCAATTATCACCAGTAAAGTATGGAGTACCACAAGGATCTGTCCTAGGTCCTTTGCTATTTTCAATATACATGTTGTCCCTTGGTAATATTATTAGAAAATACGGGATTAGTTTCCAATATTATGCTGATGATACTCAACTATATATCTCAACAAAACCAGATTAAACTTCTAAAGTACCTAAGATAACAGAGTGTGTTGAAAATGTAAAAGATTGTATGATCAATAAGTTTATCCTATTAAATTCAGATAAGACAGATATATTACATATTGGACAAAAAAAACTGTACCCCAGAGGAATTCAACCCTCAGACAGTATACAGTATGAACCACATTTTGCTATAACTTAAATATATTAAGTTTAATTTCCTGTAAAGCTGCTTTGTAACGATTATAACGTGAAAAAGCGCTATACAAATAATCTTTAATTGAATAAGTTTTAACTGCAAAAAATTATTCTACTCTTATTAAGCTCACACATTATACAAATTATTATCATTATCATCATTATTATTATTATCAACAACAACAACAACAACAACTATGTTTTTAAAAATTCTACAAATTTTAATATGGAAAGCTTAGTGGAAATTATGAAAAGTGAGTGTTTCTACTTTTATATAGGCATTATAAAAAATATTTTGGGCCGATGGAACTCGTTAGCCTTGGATGGCCGCTCATCTAGGAGAAGGTAAACTCTGATTTCAAACCTCCGCTGCCTTGCGGCTATACCCATCCATGGGAAAGGCTAGGGGAGTCAACCCCAATAAAATCAGGAGACGGAGTCCCTAAGGCAGTCTTACATTTTACTCAATGTCATTCTGGCAACTCCTGCGATGCTCCTGGTGCCTAGCTGTATCGACTTCTGTCCTTCCCTTGGATACACCAGCTGCGTGGAGATGGGGGAATCTGCTGCATGGGCAACAGCTGATTCTCCATATTATCCTGCCCAGGCCTTGTGGCTCTACTGGAGAGGACACTCCAGCGATGCCGCAAGGTGTCGACATAACACGGGAAGTGGCAGTTACCGGTGATAAACTCATCTGATTGGCGTAGGAAACGAGTGCCAGGGGCCACTTCCGACGGTGGGAGAGATCATTGTATCTCATTGGACAGCTACCGCCCGCCCAAGCTGGGCAGCCCCCAGCCAGTAAGGTGCTGTCCCGCCATGGCCTGCCTGCTTCACTGGGTGCGTGGAGCTTAGAGAGTTATCTCAATAAGCAGGCCACATCTTCTGCACCAGGAAAAAATACTCTAAGAAAGAAGACCCCAGCTCTTCGTTTTGCAAGCTGGAACGTCAGGACCTTGTGTCCTGGATTTACTGCTGATCTGCAGCAGGTTGACAATGCACGCAAGACTGCCGTAATTGATAGGGAACTCTCTCGACTGAACGTCGACGTTGCCTGCCTACAGGAGACCCGACTGGCCGACAATGGTAACATCAGGGAAGCAAGCTACACCTTCTTTTGGCAAGGGAAGTCTTCAGATGAACCAAGGCAGCACGGTGTCGGCTTCACTGTCAAGAACACGCTCGTCACCTTCATTGAACCTCCATCATCAGGAACAGAGAGGATACTTTCACTCCGCCTGTCAACATCCTCTGGCCCAGCAAATATCATCAGCGTGTATGCTCCAACTCTCTGCTCCACCTCAGAGGAGAAAGACCAGTTCTACGAGGCACTGGATGAAACAATATCCAGAATCCCCAGCACTGAAGGACTCTACCTGCTTGGTGACTTCAATGCTAGAGTGGGAGCCGACCATGAATCCTGGCCTACCTGCCTAGGTCTTCATGGTAGGGGTAAGATCAATGAGAACGGTCAACGTCTGCTGGAGATGTGTTGCTTACATGGCCTCTGCGTGACAAACACTTTCTTCAAATGCAAGGATATCCATCAGGTGTCTTGGAGGCACCCACGGTCCTGCCACTGGTACCAGCTAGACCTCGTCCTCACCAGGCGTGTGGAACTTGGTAGTATCCTCCTCACCCGTAGTTACCACAGTGCCGACTGCGACACGGACCATTCCCTTGTGGCCAGCAAGGTGTGTGTTGCACTGAAGAAGCTGTATCACTCCAAGAAAAATGGCCGCCCCTATATCAACACTTGCTGTGCAAGCAACCCAGAGAAGACACAGCAGTTTGTTAGGAACTTACAGGAGGCTCTCACCAAGGAGTCACCTATTGATGACACCATTGACTCAAAGTGGTCCCACCTCCGAGACGCCGTGTACAACGCAGCCATCACAGCCTACGGGAAGAAGGAGCGTAAGAGTGCCGATTGGTATGCGGCCCACTGGGAGGAAATGGAGCCCGTGACTGAGGCGAAGAGGAAGGCCCTTCTGGCTTACAAGATGTCGCCCTGCCGTGGTACACTGGAAGCACTCAGGACAACCAGTAAATATGCCCAGCAAACTGCCTGCCACTTTGCCAACACATATTGGCTAAACCTCTGCAGTAGCAATCAGACAGCTGCCGATACTGGAGACGCAAGGGGCATGTACGAAGGCATAAAGAGGGCGTTAGGCCCCAAAACCATCAAGATTGCCCCACTTAAGTCCAGGACAGGCAAAGTCATCATAGATCAAGAGGAGCAGTTGCAGCGCTGGGTTGAGCACTATCTTGAACTGTATGCAACTCAGAATATTGTCACTGATACCGTCATGGATGCCATCCCAGATCTACCAGTCATGGAAGAGCTGGACATTCCACCTACCCTGGAAGAGCTCAGTAAAGCCATTGACTGCCTCGCTTGTGGGAAGGCCCCCGGGAGCGACGGCATCCCGCCGGAAGCCTTGAAAAATGGCAAACCGGCGCTGCTTCAGCCCCTGCACAAACTCCTTTGCCTATGCTGGGATCAGGGTTACATCCCCCAGGATATGCGTGATGCTAACATCGTCACTGTGTACAAAAACAAAGGAGATCGCAGCGATTGAAACAACTATCGGGGCATTTCCCTCCTCAATATTGTTGGCAAGGCATTCGCCCGTGTCATCCTGTTGCGCCTGCAGATTCTAGCCTCCCACATCTACCCAGAGTCCCAGTGTGGCTTCAGAGCCGGCCGGTCAACTGCAGACATGATCTTCTCATTACGCCAGCTGCAGGAGAAGTGACGAGAGGAGAGATGCCACTCTACATTGCTTTCATTGACCTTACGGAGGCGTTCGATCTGGTTAGCAGAAGCGGTCTATTCAGGCTTCTGCAAAAGATTGGCTACCCCCCACAACTACTGGCTGTGGTCACCTCGTTTCATGTTAACATGCGCAGCACGGTTTGTTTCAACGGCACAACATCTGAGTCCTTCCTCGTCAGTAGCGGAGTCAAACAAGGTTGTGTCCTCGCGCCGACGCTCTTCGGCATCTTCTTCTCCATGCTCCTCCAGTTCGCCTTCAAGGACTGCCACGAGGGAGTTTATATCCACACTAGAACTGGCGGCAAGCTGTTCAACATTGCTCGTCTCCGCGCCAAGACTAAAGTCACAGAGGTACTAATCCGTGAGATGCTCTTTGCCAATGACGCAGCCTTGACATCCCACACTGAAGATGGCCTGCAGCAGCTTGTCAGTCGCTTCTCCTATGCCTGCAAGGAGTTTGGACTGACTATCAGCCTGGAAAAAAACAACATCATGGCCCAGGAAAAAGGCTCCCCTCCAACCGTCGCCATTGATGGGTACAACCTGAAAGTTGTTGAGAACTTCACTTACCTCGGGTCTACTATGTCCAGCTCTCTTTCCATAGATGTGGAGATAAATGGCAGAATCGCCAAGGCAGTAGCGGTCATGGCCAGACTGAACCAAAGGGTCTGGAGCAACAACAACCTTACAGTGAAGACCAAGCTGTGCGTCTACAAGGCCTGTGTGCTCAGCACACTCCTCTATAGTAGTGAGACATGGACCACTCATGTGAGGCATGAGAAGAAACTCAACAGCTTTCATCTGAGGTGCCTGCGGCGTATTCTGTGCATCCAGTGGCAGGACAAAGTACCCAACACAGAGGTTCTGGAATGCGCCGGCATGAGAAGTATGTCAGCCATACTTAGTGAGAAGCGCCTTCGCTGGCTCGGCCACGTCAGGAGAATGGGCCCTGGCCGTATTCCCAGGGACCTATTGTATGGCGAACTGGCAGAGGGCTCACGACTAATTGGGCATCCACGACTGCACTATAAAGATATCTGTAAGAAGGACATGAAGTTGTCCGACATTAACATTGGCACGTGGGAGAGCCGTGCAGAAGATCGCTCCGCCTGGCATTTTGTTGTCAGACAGGGTGTACAGAAAGCCGAGGAAACCAGGATTAAAAACCTTGCCACAAAGAAAGTCAAGAGGAAGGAAAAGCAACTGCAGCCTCAGCTGGCATCATCATCGTTCATCTGCAGAAAATGCAGCAGAGATTGCCATTCAAGTATTGGGCTTTATAGCCACTCGCGAAGGTGCAGATAGATGGAATTTAATCAAACTAGAAGCCACACCATCGTCTCCTGGAGACGGAAGGATGCCAAAGATAAAAAATATTTAACAATTGTCAATTGTCACGGATCGCTGGGGGAAGAAGCTCAAAGGAGGAAGATAGTCAAAGGAACAGAGTCTTTAATAAATCCACACTGAAAATTAATAGAACACAACCTCTTTAAGCCCATAACACTGCACGATTTTTGTCTGTCCCAGACGAAAGACTGGCATTGTGAAGCAATCGCTGCAATTTCTGATTTACCACGACTGTTTCACGATGCCAATATTTCATCTGGGACAGCCAAAAATTGTGCAGTGTGTTTAGGGCTTTACACAACGTAGACAGGACAAAGAAACAGAGGAAAGGCAGGGCTATAAGAACTAAACGAATAAAAGGATTAATGAGTAAATTAACAAGCCACAGGTGAAAAAAATGGTAATCAGGAAACTCAGGAAAAGGTCACAGGGGAATAGGCCAACTGAAAACACAAAGAAAACTGTGACAAAACATATCTGAACATGTCAAATTAATAATAATATGTATATATATACATACACACACACACACACACACACACACACATACACTCTCTTGCACACTCTCACAAACACGCACACTCTCACACACACACACACACACACACACACACACACACACACACACACACACACACAATTGTTGTTGTTAAATATATATTTCAGCTCGTTCTGATGAGCTAAAATGTATTATTATAATGCAGCGTATCCATGGCTCTTATTGACATACTTCCATCGATATGCACGCATTTATGGAGGCGAGGAATCAGCTGCTTTCACTCTGCGGGAGTTTCGGTCTATGAATGATTAACTGCATTCCTGATCTGAACGTGACGCGCGTCAACCTACACCAGCTTCCCAGAGTCTCACTCTCTCTCTCTGTCGGCGCGATGAAAGTGCGCATGCAGCATCACTGGGGGCGGATTCCGTTGTCACTGACAACCAGCCCTCGATCAAAGCCTGCGGACCGGGATTACATCACAGGCTCGCGCTGGGCTGGGTCTGGCCACTGCACCAGGTGTGATGATCACAGGCTTTTCTCGTGGGAACTCCCTTCAAGAGACTCTTCCCGCGGTGCGCCTCCACGCATCCATCGCCCCGGGATATAATGGAGGAATCCCACACATGATACTCGCGTTTGGGACGGACTTCATCTGCTTCGAGTCCCGGTGAAACTTGTCCAAGGAGCTGGCACGCAGAGGGAGCAGAGCTCGTACAGAAATGCCTGTGTTTTCTCCAGTTCTGACTCGTCGAGAGTTTCTTCTTCTTCTCCTCATATGTCTTATTTTATTGCCCCGTTTGCAGTGTGCTGGATTGGTGAGTGTCCCGTATAATGTTTGCTGAATGCAGGTAATTTGGTGTACATCTGGGCATAATCTCTCTCTCTCTCTCTCTCTCTCTCTCTCTCTCTCTCTCTCTCTCTCTCTCTGGACTGTAATGAAAATTTGAAATATTTATTTATGAAGTTTTTGTATTTTATTTTTTATTTTATTTTTCATTTTTTTGTGTCTTTTCTGTAATATTGTAATATGATACTTAATGACCTCTATGCTTCTTCTGTGGAAAACTTTGTGTTTTCGGTATTAAAGTGTGTTTTAAAGTCAAAGTATCTCTCTCTCTCTCTCTCTTTTTTTTTTCATTAAAGCGCAAGCAGCCACCTGGTTTTGAAATACTACTTTCCGGAAAGTCCAACACTGTAACCCTGAAAGGTATGAACTGTTCTCCAATTGCCTTTAGAGAGTTTCTGTTTATAATAACTCTTGGTTTATTAGATGTGTGTGTGTTTTAGTTCTCACAACAGATGGCAAAGAGTGCAAGTTTCCTTTTCGCTTTGGCGGGGTGATTTATCACCAGTGTATCTCTATGAACTCTCGCAGGGCCTGGTAAGTGCTAACACACACCTGCAGTATGCACATGTTCAGTGTCGCTTTCCCTCAACTGTTATTTTTCAGTAATCGCAGATAAATAACCCTTAAACCGCTGACCATCAAACCCAGTCTCAGGTCTCAAAGGCCAAAGCTGCAGCAAATCACAACCAGACTCACGAAGAATCTGCATGCGTACAATGTGTTTGTTTATTAAATAGTTTGGCTAATTTGATGTTTTCAAGTAGCGATAATAGCATTTACTCTCAGATCCATGTTTATCTGTTCAACTAGCCAATACATCAGCAGAGAAAAAGCAATCTGTTTATAACCAAGCTCAGTCATAGGTCGGTAGACGTTCTGCATGAGGATCTAGTTTGGGATTAGTTCAAATCTGCGTCTTGGGTTAACCTTAACCAGTTCAAACCAGCTCTTTAGTCAGACAAACCTAGATTCTGACCAGCCCAAATCTGTCCAGCTAAACCCACATAAATTCAGATCCATGGGTTATCATGGTATCAATTGCTTTCCTGTAGCTCAACTGGTAGAGCATGGCGCTAGCAACGCCAAGATCATGGGTTTGATTCCCAGGGAAAGCAAGAGCTGAGAAAATGTAGAAACTGTAACTTGAATGCAATGTAAGTCGCTTTGGATAAAAGCGTCTGCTAAAGGCATAAATGTAAATGTAAAAATGTTATCATTGTTAACTAAAACTAAAGCCAGAGAAAATATTTTACTACTGGAAATAAGGCTTAATAGCTTAACTTTGTATACTTTAGAACGGTAATGGTTGAAGCGCTAAATATAAATGTGTAAATACACAACATATACCAATGTATTAGTTAACAGCTTTAAAGTTTTAGTGCATTTTGTTCCTTGAATCAATCTTAAATCTACTTTTCTGATGGGGTCAGTTTAATTTGTTTGAGCAACACATACTAGTTCAAAACAAGACCGAATCAGGTATATTACATTAAAGAAAAGAAAATGCAAAATTGATTTCACCTTTTTGCCTAAAAAATATATATATATATATATATATATATATATATATATATAATAAACTATAAATAAATCAATAAAGACAAAAAAGTAAAACTAATGAATCCAAAGTAATACTAGTAAAAACTGTAATGGTAAAAATAGCACTGATACATGACCTAATTTGCTTTCGGCATCTGTAAACAGTCCATTTTAAAGATTTGACCAAATCTGATTTAAACCGCTGGGCTTTGATGATCACCCATCTTAAACCAGTTTCTTACTAATGCAAACCTACATCCCTGAAACACCAAGCTAAAGTCTGAACCCAGCCCTGATTCTGATACAAGCCTAATCAAAGAGCTTGAGTAACCTTTACCCAACCCAGACTTAACCGTCGACTCTAGCACTACTCATTCGTCATCATCTGCTCAGCTCTTTAGGTTCCTCTGCCATACGTCAGCGAGTGGAGCAGATGACTACACAAACACTTCTAAACACTGAGAGTGAATGAGTGCTATCAGGCTGAGAGATCAGGGCCGTGACGAGAGATGAAAGAGGTGGTGCGTTATTACAGTCACATCACTGCAGCTCAACAAGTGTGTGCACATCTCCATATGGAGCAACTCTTCACTGAGGATTCACTCCAGAAATATGGAGCAGGGTTTACTTGTGGTTGTGACATGGCAGTTCTCAGTTTGTTTTAATATTATCCCAAAACCTTGTGCAATAGTTTCTTTCTGTTGGAATGCAAAATAGTCATCACGCAGCTCTCTTTCATTTATCACCTGTCAAGCCCCCCCCCAAAAAAGTCGTTCCAAAAATACCATTCGTGTCCAAATCACATGATGTTTTTTGTGAATTATTTTCTGAGAATATTCTCTTGCATTGAAAGCCATTGCAAGAGTGAAGCTGATTAGTCTGATTCTTGAATAGAATCAACTGAATTTTCTGATTCATTCACTTATATTTCGTTCGCTCTGCTTGATCACACAAAGGTTTGTTTGGCTTCAGAAGATCTGGAATATAGACGGTTTGATCGTGTGCACGCGCCCGGACAGAAGTTAACTTCCGGTCTGTGTTTGTATATCGGGCTGTTAGTGGCGCCGGCTACAAACACAGTTAAAGAGACGAGTAATGAAGCTGGGCTCAGGTGCTGTGGGATGTGTTTCACATGCATACATGTATTTGTGGCGTGAACATGAGCACGTAATGCACGTTTAAAAATCAAAACGAGGCGCGGGTGTTTTTATATCACTGTATTTCTGAATGAACACTGTCTTGATGTCAATTTAATTTCATCTTGCATGTTATATGACTGATAAAGGAGCGTTTGTAAGCTCAGTTTACAGCCGTTACGGGCGCAAACCTCTAACGTTAACGTAATTTCTCCCGCTTTTAAGAATCTCCTGCTGGCAGAGAGTGAATTTGCATTTTTAATAAGTCCGTCCAAGTAGTTATCGCTGCATCTCAGTCTGTCTGATTTAGGAAGCAAACATATTTTGCTTGTTATAAAACAATAATCCACTCCAGAGGGACTTAGCTGTTGTTGTTGATTTTGTTTGGATGTCTACCAGAAGAAGCAGTAATGTTTGTTTATGTTGTTGCCATTGAAACCGTCTATAGCAGACATAATGTATGTTGTATGGAGTATTTATATTGTGCTTTCTGCTTGTTTTTGACCTTAACAGTGGTTCTGTTTTGAAAAAAGAGCATACTTTAAAATAAACTTCGAATATTTGTAGTTATTAACTGAATGCAATGTTTCCAGACTCTTAATTGCATGTTAACTGACGGTTCGCTGGGAGCTTGATTGACAGGCGATCCGACCAATCAAGTCGCAGATATTATTTCCCGCCGTTGCTATCCGCCATCTTGTCTGACAGCTATAGCCAGTCTCAATGGAAATCCATGTTAAAACAGGGTAAAACAAGATGGACTGAATTAAACCTTTTCAACATAACTAAATATAAAAATGTGCACAGGGTTGGCTGCCACGGTAACTGTAATAAGCAAAGGAAGTACTTGCTTTGCATACCAGAAAATCTGTCATGTCCGGCGCTGCATCCTTGGCTTGCGGCACTGAAGTTAAAAATATATAATTAAAATAATGTGTGCTCTTCTCATTCTGTGGACAAAATCCCGTGAAGTTCACCCCGATCGGGAGCTGTTGATGCACATGTGGGCTCATCTGTTTTCAGTGCAGCTAATCGTGTCGTTTCATGTCATCTTCCCACTCATTAAACTAAGACAGGTCCTTTACTGCACAAAGGCAGGCATTGCGACACTTTGAAGTGATGAAACTATGGTAAACCATTTTTTATAGGTAATAATGCAAAAACAGTAATTATTGTTGTACAGTGTGACAAAACCTAAATTGATGTGCACATGCCCAGTAGTCACAGCTGTATCTCTTCTAGCATTGACCTCAAACCAGGAGAGCAGATTCACTTTGGTGGACTTAGACTTGAAAAACAGGGTTCTGTGGTTGAAGTAAAATACGTCCTGATGTTTATTTATGTTTTAAGTACATATGAAAAGATGATCGGTTCACCTGTGCTGCTTGGACTGAAAATTAAAGAGCCACAAAACGATATTTATTGATTACATTTTTTTTAATGATAAAAAATGTGAAAGCTGAGAGTCCTGATACAGCACCGTGTTTGTTGTCTTGTCTGTCGGCACATTGTCCGTTTCCTATTTGCTCTCGATTTATGTTTCTCTGCTTGAGAAGAACATGATGTGTATGTAGTGTGTGAGGCGTGTTGTTTGTCAGAGATAGCAACAGTAACTAAGGGTGGGCGGGTCTTTGCCAACGGTCAATTGCTGTTATTGGAAATGTATAATAGTTATACATTGATATTAAATGCATTTAGCTGAACTTTAGAGTGTTTTTAATCAACTTAAGTAGGACTTAAGTACATATTTATAAGTAATTGCACAATTACTTCTATATGGCTGAACTAAAATAAACTTTAATGTCATTTTTATTAAACTTGTAGGAAACAGCATGTCATGCATTTAAAAATATATGCTTTCAATTAGTATTTTAGTAATTTTTAAATATATTAAATGCAGTATTATATAATATTACAGTTAAAATGATAATCCAGTTCTTTACATGTGCTTTAGTATGTTAGTCAGCACATCAAAGTAAGTGTACTACTTTAACACACGACAAAAGATTATTGAAATAATGATTTAAAATGTACTTTAAAGAAACAGTTAATTTGACATTGTTACAAAGGTCACGGTTTAAAAGTATACTTAATTGAGTTCAGAAACAGTCTTGAAAGTGCTTCTCTTTAAGTCACTTAAGTGGCCTTTTATTTCATTAATATTATATCATCTGCAATAGTTTTTTTTAAACATATTTGTGAGATATGAAATGCACATAACATACAATTACAACACAACACTTCTGTTTCATAAGCTGGTAAATAGTTTTGTGTTTCACTCATTGCCTCTGAACTGGTATTTATGATAGTCATATCTGCTTTTATAGTTGTGTTGGTGTTTGTGTTGGTCAAGTATAAGGGAATATTGTGCAGTCCGTTCACTTTGTTGTGTGTGGCGCTTGTTTTAGTCGTGTGTCAGGCTCATTGTGTTGTGGTTGTCTTGTGTTGTAGGTGCTCTCTCACACATAACTTCGACCGCGACCAGAAGTGGGGATTCTGCAGTTCACAAGCACGACTTTTTAATGGTAAGAAACTGTCCTGTCATTCTATTAAAACTATTAAGTCAGTGTACGTTCTTCTGTAAAGTTAGAGTGTGCATTAGACATCTCATCTCTAATGTGTTTTACCTTTCAGAGAAACCAAACAGTCCTTATTTCCATTTAAAGATTCAAAATGTGTATAATGTTTACACAGCATAATCTAGTTTAAAAACAACCATGACATGTTATAGTTGAACTAAATAAATGCAAAGTTATTAATATACTTTTAACAATAAATAGTAATATACATAAATATTTGCCAACAAATGTAAAGTAAGCTAAAGTACAAGTAAAGTAAGCAAATGCTAAATTCCGCTAAATTTATTTTAATATACTAAAAATATACAAAAAATGCAGAGCTCTCCATTCATATTTTTGAGTGTTGATGCAAATTAATTGTTACATTGGAGTGATAATATATTTGAGTAAATAATATGAATCGAATCGCAGAAATATATTATTTACAATGTATACCATACTAGTATTTAGTCATATTTAGAATGGGTTTGTATTGTTATATGCTTTTTTATTAATGTATTTATATATTTATATCTAATTTAATGTTTTTTATTTTAATTTACATGTAATTTTTTAGAAAGCTTTAGTAATCTTAGTACTTCAACTTAAACTCATTTTAGTTGAAACTTACATCAATTAAAATCTAAAATAAATATTTTTGAACAATGTTTGACCATTTTACTTAAAAACAACACAGCATGGAAATTAACTAAACAGTTTTAAATGTAACTAAACTTAAACAGTGGCGGCTAAAGAAATTTAGTGGTCAAAAATGATTAAATCATTGCATTATTCACCTTACATCGCCAGCGAGGTCATTAAAAGTATCGTGTCTGTGGTCAAGAGCACATTTTTGGCTTGTGGATGGATTAATGGCAGAAAGTGTGGGTTTTCCAGGATGTTTGACCTTCAGAGGGAACTGTTTATGTTCATGTATAAATGACACACTTTGTTTGTGAGATGCGCTCCACCAGACCTCCATGTTTATAACAGCAGACGTAGAGTTTGTGCTTTTGTTCAAACACATGCGTGTGTATACGCTTACGAACAGCGGCGTCATGCATTGGTTTATTGGAAGGTCATTAGTGGCTTGTTTGGTTTCCTTTATGAGACTTCGGAATTTTTTAACTTAATTATTAAATGAATGTAATACACTTGGCCCAGAATGTACTCTGTGGGTTTGAATGGGCAGAAATGCTTCTGTACTGTATTTACACACACTTTTACACATGGACGTTCAGTAATCGGGGACTGCATTTGTTTATGATAGTAATACAGAGATTTTCTCTCACTCAATGACTCAGTGAGGGTTTGTGAAGTGCACGATGAATCAGCTCTCCAGTCATGATGATAAGCAAGTTTTGCTGTATTTATCTCTTCTTCTGTTCAGGGCTTCTTCCTCTCTGTCGGCAGAACCCGTGTTTGAACGGCGGTGTTTGTGCGACGGCCGCTCATCCTGAACTCATTTGATTGTGTTTGTCCGGATGGATTCACTGGAGCTCTGTGTGAGAAGAGTGAGTCAAACACACACATACAGTGAAGAGCTCATATTTACATAATGCAATGATAAATACATGTAATTATTAATGTTTGGTGTGCACTTCAAATCTTAAGTGTATTTTTAAAAGCTGTACTTGGAGTTAATATAATATTAATGAAATAAAAGGTCACTTAAGTGACTTAAAGAGAAACACTCAAGACAAGTACACTTTTAAAAAGTGTAAATAATGTCAGATTAAAAGTTTCTTTAAAAGTGCACTTTAAATCATTGTTTTAATAAACTTTTGTCGTTTTTTAAAGAAGTGCACTTATTTTGATGTATTGACTAACATACTTAAAAAAAAACTTGATTATCATTTTATCTGTTGCATGTTATTTGATATTTACATTTAGTCATTTAGCAGATGCTTTTATCCAAAGCGACTTACAAATGAGGACAACAGAAGCAATCGATCGTAGTATTAAAACAACTAAAAACTTTATAAATACTACATACACATTTTTAAATAAAGAAATTCAATAAAAATGACAAAGGCATACAACAACATTTCTAAACTGAACATAAAAAAAAAAAAAAAAAGCTAAGAACAAATCAAAATATTAAAGAACAAAAAGGTATATGAGCATAATAATTATTCTAACATAACACTAAGCCAAACATCAAAAAACAACTACAACCACATATATATATATATATATATATTATAAATGTGTATATATATATATATATATATATATATATATATATATATATATAATTACATTTCCATTTAGTTTGTTGAAGTATTAAAATAACTCAAATTAAATAAAACTTAATAAAAGACCTATACAGACATAATAAATCCAGATATAATCTAACTAAAATTCAAATAGATAACACATGCAAATCAAACGACAGTAGTTTATCAGTAACCCTAAACTATAACACAGAGCCAAGCACACACGCTAACAAACAACAACTTTCTTACACAGAGTAAGAAATGGTTATAAAACTTAAACAAGTTATAGGAGAGAGGAGAAGTAAAAAGCGATACTTATATAATTTGCCGGTCACTGCTCGGTGGAGTCACACGGTAGAGTCGATGGTCTGCACACGAGGAGGCCTTCTGACGCAGTAAACTACACTTTTTTATATCCATCTAAAAAAATACTAACTGAATTCAGCTGGACACACTTTCCTTATTTTTCCCACAACAAATGGCCACGCAAGCGCAGACACTGACAAGATACGATACAGAACGAGACCAGCACGATATCAGCACGTCTCCACGCAGTAAACAAAACAAGTGTTTCCTAGCAACGACAACTGTGCTAAATGAGACAAATAAATGCACTTACTATTTATAATTATGATATTACATTTAATATATTTTAAATGTACTACAGTTAATGTATTATGAATGTTCTAAATTGCATAACAAAATCTTGTGTTATGTACTAAATACATAACTTATTACACAATATAATATGTGTATGTATAATATTTAATTAAACATATTTATAATATATTTAAATGTAAACATATTTAAATTATATTGATTTCACTAGAAATGACATTAAGTATATGTTAGGCTATAATAAATGTCAGTACATTCAGCAGTACTTTAAACATATTTCAAAGACAATAGAAGTAATTATGAAATGAAATATACTGTAAAAATGTACTTGAGTCCTACTTAAGTGGGTCAAAAACACTCTAAAGTTCAGCTGATTGTATTTATTTTCAATTTACATTAGTGCTGGTCAACAATTAATCGCATCCAAATTTTTTTTTAGATATGTGTCTGTGTACTGTGCATATTTATTATGTAAATATAAATACACACACATGTATATATTTAAGACAAATATTGTTTGTTTATAAATATAAATTATATGAATATAAATATATGCATGTAAATATTTTCAAAACATATACTATATGTGTGTGTCTTTAAATATACATACTGTATACATATACATAGTACACATGCATATATTATATGAACAAAAACTTTTATTTTGGATGTGATTAATCGTTGACCAGCACTAATTTAAAATATAATACATTTTCATCTAATTACAATTAACATGCAATTAAGTGCCCAAATATCTATCCATCCATCCATCTATCTGTGTATTTTTTTTTATTCTGAAATAATGAATTATAGTTCCATCGAAGTAATTTGTTTGGTTAGTAATATGAATAGAATAGCCTGCAGTATTGACAATAGTTTAACAGTAGTAATGAATGATAGTAGTGTTGATCTGTTCACATTTGTAGGCTTCATTTTTGTAGCAGAGCATCACATGTTGGTCTCATTCATGCGTCGCTCTCTTTCATGTTTTGAAATCTCTCTTCTTTTAACACTATCACATGTCCTGTGATCTGTGAAGGTTTTGTGTCCTTTATGTTGTCTGTCATCTGATATCGGTGGAGCTCTGGTGGCTGGGAGAGTCTGGAGGGTTTGTTCTGATGCTCGGGTTCACTTCTGTGGTTTGTTTTATAGAGAAGTGCTACGAGCCGCTGCATCTGAAGTACTATGACATCGGAGACTCGTGGGGACGGATCTACCTGCGCTCCGTAGAGCTGTGCACGTGCCTCAGCGGAGGAGAGAGCTGTGAGCGTGCACGTTACACGGGTAAGTAAACACCTGACACCTGTGGCCTTTAGCACAATACGAGATCAACAAACTCTGAGTTTCTCTGGAGCTTGTGCACCTTAAAGTGCGACACATACAGCAAACAGCCAATCACACGGAGCGTGGAGAGCATCAGTTTGATTCACTTCTCGCGAGAGTCGGCGCAGTTCACTTCTCTGTTAAAAAAAAGAGATGTCGTTATTAAAAATATAATTTATTTATTTATAAAATATACTGTATTTATGTCATGACAACTCTCAGAGGGGTTGGCATGGTAATATACATGATAATGTTATTGTATTTGGTCTTGGTGGAATAGATCTGCTACTCTGATACTGTCAATACATCCACAACATGCTGCTGTGAGCATGTAAGAAATACTGCTGGAAGTTTATTTTTTGGTTAGTAATAGAAATATTACTGCCTGCAGTAATGGTAATAGCTTAACTGTATGAATTAATGATAGTAGTGTTGGATCTGTTCACATGTAGGGTTAATGTTTAGGAAAGACAAAACACCTCATAAAGCAGATCAATCGCCAAGACATATGTACGGCTGCTGCTCTGAAGAGCCATGTGAACCCCAATGTATTATTATCTATATTACCACGCCGACCGGCTTAACAAAAGTAGCCTTACGACTATGTGAGCCTTGGCTATCACGTCAAAACTGCTTGACTATAGTGGCCTACGACTATATGAGCCTTGTGTAACCCCCGGGTCCACACCATCACACCGAGCGGAGTCTCAAACCCGGGATTCCAACGCGGGAGGCGGGCGTTCTACCAAGGAGGCTAAAGGCTACAGCCTAGCATCAGTGCGCCTCTTTTTGAGGTCAGGAGAGCCTTGGCTACCACGTCAAACCTGCTTAACAATAGTGCATACACATCTGTTAGCCTCACCCCCTAAACCTCACTCCCATCCGGGTCACGGCAACAATGTAACTCCCCGTGGTCCACACCATCACACCGACCGGCTTAACAATAGTGATTCCTACGCTGGAGGCGGGCCTTGGCTACCAAGGAGGCTAAAGGCTACAGCCTAGCATCAGTGCGCCTCTTTTTGAGGTCAGGAGAGTGAGGTTTACACACCGCCCTTACTGGCATACACATCTGTTACACTTGGCTACCATGCCGACCAGCTTAACAATAGTGGCCTACGACTATGTGAGCCTTGGCTACCACGTCAAACCTGCTTAACAATAGTGGCCTACGACTATGTGAGCCTTGGCTACCACGTCAAACCTGCTTAACAATAGTGGCCTACGACTATGTGAGCCTTGGCTACCACGCCACTTTAACAATAGTGGCCTCACGACTATGTGAGCCTTGGCTACCACATCAAACCTGCTTAACAATAGTGGCCTACGACTATGAGCCTTGGCTACCACGCTGACCGGCTTAACAATAGTGGCCTATGACTATGTGAGCCTTGGCTACGCGCCGACCACAATAGTGGCCTACGACCGGCTTAACAATAGTGGCAACAATAGTGGCCTACGACTATATGAGCCTTGGCTACCACGCTGACCGGCTTAACAATAGTGGCCTATGACTATGTGAGCCTTGGCTACTACACCGACCGGCTTAACAATAGTGGCCTACGACTATGTGAGCCTTGGCTACCACGCCGACCGGCTTAACAATAGTGGCCTACGACTATGTGAGCCTTGGCTACCACGCCGACCGGCTTAACAATAGTGGCCTATGACTATATGAGCCTTGGCTACCACGTCAAACCTGCTTAACAATAGTGGCCTATGACTATATGAGCCTTGGCTACCACGCCGACCGGCTTAACAATAGTGGCCTATGACTATGTGAGCTTGGCTACCACGAACCGGCCGCTTAACAATAGTGGCCTATGACTATATGAGTCTTGGCTACCACGCCGACCGGCTTAACAATAGTGGCCTATGACTATATGAGCCTTGGCTACCACGCCGACCGGCTTAACAATAGTGGCCTATGACTATGAGGCCTTGGCTACCACGCCGACCGGCTTAACAATAGTGGCCTACGACTATATGAGCCTTGGCTACCACGCCGACCAGCTTAACAATAGTGGCCTACGACTATATGAGTCTTGGCTACCACGCCGACCGGCTTAACAATAGTGGCCTATGACTATATGAGCCTTGGCTACCACGCCAGACCGGCTTAACAATAGTGGCCTACGACTATGTGAGCCTTGGCTACCACGCCGACCAGCTTAACAATAGTGGCCTATGACTATGTGAGCCTTGGCTACCACGCCGACCGGCTTAACAATAGTGGCCTACGACTATATGAGCCTTGGCTACCATGCCAAACTGGCTTAACAATAGTGGCCTATGACTATGTGAGGCTTGGCTACCACGCCGACCAGCTTAACAATAGTGGCCTATGACTATGTGAGGCTTGGCTACCACGCCGACCGGCTTAACAATAGTGGCCTATGACTATGTGAGCCTTGGCTACCACGCCGACCGGCTTAACAATAGTGGCCTACGACTATGTGAGCCTTGGCTACCACGTCAAACCTGCTTAACAATAGTGGCCTACGACTATGTGAGTCTTGGCTACCATGCCGACCAGCTTAACGATAGTGGCCTACGACTATATGAGCCTTGGCTACCACGCCGACCGGCTTAACAATAGTGGCCTACGACTATATGAGCCTTGGCTACCACGCCGACCGGCTTAACAATAGTGGCCTACGACTATGTGAGCCTTGGCTACCACGCCAACTGGCTTAACTCTAATTAGACGCGCACTGTGTAATGTTAATTAACAACATGTATATATGTTGCAATCCAATAGATAAGACCCCAGCATCCACCTGAGCAAAAATCATAATTCAGTCATTTGATAAATGCGGTTACTTTCTATATTTTTGCTAATATTTTTCGCAATCGAAAGTCATTACAAGCACTCGATGATGGTTTAAAGAAAAATGCATTGTTGGTCGGAGCCACCTAGCATGCAGGTGTGAATTAGTAGAAGGCGAACTTTCGTTTCGCCCTCGGTGTGAAAGCACCTTTTCGGAAAGGCCTTTAGAAATAACAAACATGAACATTGGATTACGCTGATGTATATGGTGTACCCCAATTGAAATGCATGCACAAGAATGCTTATTTTGTTTAACCTGTTGTGATGTCCGTTACTATCGGCGTGTCCTCAGAGCGATTACATGCTCTAAACTGCGTTTTGATCCAGCTGTATAAACACAGATGATATATGCTGCTTCTAATATGCTTAATATTTCGCTGATGCGTGCAATGCAAACAAACTACTAACATGACACTTAGTTTAAACTTGTTTATGGTTGCTCATTTTTGTATTCAATTAGGCAGACCACTCGAATATACACAGCGATGTGGATTAAAGAGGATTCACTTATCTTAGATGTTGATTTCAGCTGTTCTGAAGTGCGCTGCTAACTGCTACAGCAAACTAAAGCCAGGTATTTGAATATTGAGCAGCGAGCTCATTGGCTACTGATACAGGAGAAAACCAATCAGCTGTGCCATGTGATAATGATGTCATTAGGTCAGATTGAAATAGACCTATCAGACTGCACCATCTAGAGTTTCATGCCAAAACTATGTATATAGTTTCACACGGAGCTCAAAGGAAAATACATAACGTTTATTTGAAATGCTTTATATATTGAAACTTACTTATAGGCAATGTATATTTAAATTAATTCAAATGCAAATTTTATATTAATTGCCAGTTCATATAATATTTCTTTACATATTATATAAGTATGAATAATTACAATTCATATGATATTAATCTAATAAATAATTTGTAGTTAATTGGTAATTTTGTCTCTGAAATACTTCTACTCTAAACTGCTTTATTTTGGAGCAAAATATACAAGTGGAAGTGGCTCCATTGCATCAGAAATATGTCACTTTACTTTACTGATTGGTCCAGTTTGGGTTTGTGATCTCTAACCCAGAATAAAACCTGCTCCGGAGCAGGGTAGCCGTGTAGCGTAAGTTACCATGCTGATGAAACCCACTCTAAACCAACCAATCTTCTTGAGTCTGAAAACTCAGAGTTTTCTCAAACTAAACATGAACTTATCTGGCTAAAAACTGAAACCGGCTTTGTGCTACAGGCCACAGCATCTACTGCTGTATTCCTGCTGAACGTGTGTGTCTATGTGTGTGTGTGTGGGGTCTCTCTCTCTCTCTCTCTCTCTCTCTCTCTCTGTGTGTGTGGGGGTTCTCTCTCTCAATTCAATTCAATTCAGAAAGCTTTATTGGCATGACAAAAACATACATTTTGTATTGCCAAAGCATTAAGACAACATATAAATTGATTAACAATATCTGAACATTTAGAAAAGCCTAGAGAAAATAATAGTAACAATGAAACTAAATAAAAAAGGTAATATTATATAAACAAATGGCTAAATATAGCTACAAAATAATAGAATTAGTAAAATAACATTAATAAAATAAATAAATAATTATAATAATAAATAAAAGATTAGAATACATAAATCATGTAACAACTGAACTTAGGCATGTGAACATTATATACATTATATTCATTATCTAGATATGTGTAGGTCTAATGTGTGTGTGTTTGGGCTGTGAGAGTGTGTGTGTGTGTGTGTGTGTGTGTGTGTGTGTTATTGGCTGTTTGTGTAGGTCTAATGTGTGTGTGTTTGGGCTGTGAGAGTGTGTGCGTGTGTGTGTGTGTGTTTATTGGCTGTTTGTGTAGGTCTAATGTGTGTGTGTTTGGGCTATGAGTGTGTGTGTGTGTGTGTGTTTCTCTCTGGCTGTCCCTCAGGAGATGACATGATGATATAAATCTTGCAGCAATAATTGCACATTTGGCTTCTTCACCAAGAATGAAGCTGAGTTTTTAGGTGGGGCTACAAAAGTTAAATTGGGGAAATATAAGATTGATTTTGGGGTAGTAGTGGTCTCTGACATGTGTATATTTTGTGCACTCTGTGAGGAAGTGCAGCTCTGTCGCCGTCACTCCCAGCATGCAGTGCGAGCAGAGTCTGTCCTCACGAGAGAGCCAGGTCTGTCTGCGCCGGCCCGTCTCTATGGCCAGACTGTGTTCACTGAGTGTGTGTGTGTGTGTGTGTGTGTCTGTCTGCGCCGGCCCGTCTCTACGGCCAGACTGTGTTCACTGAGTCTGTACATCGTCAATGTTTTCCTGAGTTTCACATCACCACGCGCCAGGTAGCTTGCCGTGGTGTATTCTCGATTTAGGGCCGAATAACATTCCAGTTTGTGCTGGTTTTTAATGGTGTTTGTCCAATGGGTGATGTACTTGTGTTTTTCAGTGTTTATAATGTGTGTGGGCCGAATGTGTGTGAGTGTGTGTGTGTCCTGAGACTGGCTGATCTCGGTGTGTGTGAGATCAGTCAGTCTCAGCACCAGCTGGCACAGGGGACTCTTACTTACGCTCAGCTCTTGGTGTTTGAGGGCTTTGTAATGGTATGTGCTGGGGTCGCTTGTTTTGAGGTGTTTCCAGAATTTGATGGCTCTTTTTTGGATGTTTAGAAGGAGAGGGTATTGGCCTAATTCTGCCCTGCATCCGTTGTTTGGAGTTTTTCTTTGGACTCTGAGTATTCTTTTACAGAAATCTAAATGTAGAGTTTCGATCGGGTGTTTTTCGCAATTTAAGAAGTCAAATTTTATAGAAGGACCCCACACTTCACTGCCATATAATGCAATTGATTCAATTACTGCTTTGAAAAGTTTGAGCCAGATTTGGGTTGGGATGTCAATTTGAATGGATCTTTTTATGGCATAGAAAGCCCTTTGAGCTTTCTCTTTGAGTTCATTCACAGCCAAAGTAAAGCTACCGGTCGGAGTTATTTTCAGGCCGAGGTAGGTGTATGTTTTTGTGGTCTCGATGGTTCTGTGTGCTAGTGTGAATGTGTGTGTTGGTCCCTGAGATCTGGAGCGTTTTTTGGAACATCATGACTCTAGTTTTTTGGAGGTTGACCGTCAGGGCCCAGGACTGACAGAAATCCTCCAGCAGATTCAGGCTGTCCTCTCTCTCTCTCTCTCTCTCTCTCTCTCTCTGTATGTTTAGCGTGTTCGAGGAATCGCTGTGAAAATGACGGAGTCTGTAGGATGATTGAAGCCACTGGTGAAGAGGTGTGTGGATGTATATCTGGATATGCTGGACAATACTGTGACATCAGTGAGTACAGACACACACAAACACTCTCTCTCTCTCTCTCTCTCTCTCTCTCTCTCTCTCTCTCTCTCTCTCTCTCTCTCTCTCTCTCTCTCTCTCTCTCTCTCTCTCTCTCTCTCTCTCTCTCTCTCTCTCTCTCTCTCTCTCTCTCTCTCTCTCTCTCTCTCTCTCTCTCTCTCTCTCTCTCTCTCTCTCTCTCTCTCTCTCTCTCTCTCACACACACACACACAATGAATTGAAATTAAATGAGTTGCAGTTGTTTAAAAAAAGTATATTAATATGGATAAATTACATAAACATACAAACAAATATTGTGTGTACATACATATAATAACTTTAGAAAATGAATTAATTATAAATAGTTTTTAATTTAATTTAATATCAATTAAATATATTGAGTTTTGAAAGAATTAATGTTTGAATGTATCTGTTGCATACAGTTGAGTAGATCAGGCCTATGAAGACATTTCAAAACCATGTTTATTATTTAACATAATAATTTAACTAACAGGACAAAATCATTGCATTTGTGCCGTTAATGCAGACACACACACACACACACACACAAACACATGCACACCTCATAATCTCTCTGTGTGTCTGTGCGTGTGTGTGCGTGTATGTGTGTCTGTGTATCTCTGTGTGTATGTGTGTGTGTGTGTGTGTGTGTGTGTGTGTGTGTCTTTGACTCTGTTTGTGTGTGTGTGTGTGTGTATGTATGTGTGTGTGTGTGTGTGTGTCTGTGTGTGTGTGTGTCTTGACTCTGTGTGTGTGTGTGTGTGTGTGTGTGTGTGTGTGTGTGTGTGTGTGTGTGTGAGTGTGTGTGTGTCTTTGACTCTCTCTGTGTGTGTGTGTGTGTGTGTGTGTGTGTGTGTGTGTGTGTGTGTGTGTGTGTGTGTGTGTGTGTGTGTGTGTGTGTGTGTGTGTGTGTGTGTGTGTGTGTGTGTGTCTTTGACTCTCTCTCTGTGTGTGTGTGTGTGTGTGTGTGTGTGTGTGTGTGTGTGTGTGTGTGTGTGACTCTCTCTCTCTGTGTGTGTGTGTGTGTGTGTGCGTCCGTGTCTCTGTTTGTATGTGTGTGTGTGTTTGTGTCTCTGTGTCTCTGTGTGTGTGTGTGCTATCAGAGCCAGGAGAGCAGTGCTTCGGTGACTCAGGCACTCAGTACCGTGGTGTGGTGAATGTGACGGTCTCTGGCTCGTCTTGTCTGCCGTGGAACTCAGATCTGCTCTTCACTGAGCTGACGGTGGAGACGGTGGACAGCGCCGCCCGCAGGGGCCTCGGGGAACACGCCTTCTGCAGGTCACGCTCTTACAGTAACGCAGGGGGGAGGGAGAACAGCTTTTACTTTAATGAGCAATCAGACATATGATTTCCACTCAATAAAACAGGTCAACACATTCCACAGACACATCTAGAGAGCAGAAGATCACACGTAACAACCAGCTTTAGTTTAGTATCACTACAGATTTTCTTAATATTGTTGTAGTATAGTATGTTACATTTATGTGCATTTAAGTTTTATTGTAGTTTTATTAAATGAAAATGAGAAATAAGTAAAATAGCTGAATAAATAGATTAATATATACATCCAAAAAAGAATGTGTTTTGCTAGAAAAAGTCACGCTTTCTCACAAAATATGTGCTTTTTGTAGCATTTTGGCTTTGTAATGTGAAGAAACAATCTCCCTTAAACAGTAGAAAAGCACCACAAACTCATGATTCCTGTCTGAATCTGAGCTGAAATATATGAGCATTTGTTCAATTCTCAGCCCATTTTCACATATATGAATGATTCTGAAGACTCAAATGTTATGAAAAGCACATAATTGGTGAAAAAGCGTGACTTTTTCTAGCAAAGCTTTTGGAATGAGCACCTGCAAATGAATCAGAGACGCACTGAATTGAACCGAGCAGATCTGCTGTGTTATGTGTGATTGTGATCTTGTGCTGTCTTTAGCAGGAATCCAGATGAAGATAAGCTGCCGTGGTGTTACACGATGACGAAGCGGGCCGTTTCGTGGGAGTACTGTGACATCAAGCCCTGCTCCAAACCAGCGGGTCAGTAAAAGCAGATCCCGAGCTTCTCATGACTCACTGCAGCAATAAACAAGAATCAAACAATGAATGATAACTTTCCTAAAAACTTCTCTAGAAATCTCCTCGACTTTCTCTAACCCAGCATCGCCTGAAGCGCTACATTTGACTGGTTATTAGTGTTTGTCATCATGAGCCATGAACATATTATGAGTTTATCATTAATGGTGTTCAGAGACGCTGCAGCACATGATCGTGTTCAAGGCTGTTCTCTCCGTCACGTCTTCACTCTTTATACATCTAGTGCACATTAGCATTCAGAACTTAAAATTCATATATTGCACTCAACAAAGATGCATTCAATTGACCAAAAGTGAAAGTAAAGATTGGAGTATGGTACTGATATTACATATTCACATAGAAAATGGTTATTTTAAATAGTAAAAAAAATTAAACATTTGTACTGCATTTTTGATCAAGTAAATGCAATCAGCTTCTCAACTCAAGTGTTAGCAATAACAAATACTAAAGCACAGAAGTGTTCCTATAGATTTCCTACTCGTTATTGTAATAAATCTATGAAGCTATTATTTCAGCTCCGGGGAATCATTTATTAAAGATTCAATATTGCTTTGATTAAAGTGATATTAATCTTTAACTTATGATTTATACTTTATTAACAATTCGTCCAGCGACCATTAACATTAGTATATCTTTAACAATTTCATTTACATTGCTTCATGGCCAACGATAACAACAAACAAAATTAGCAATCTACTTTGATTTGAGCAGATTTGAGCTAGGTAACGTAATCCGGGCAAATAGTTTGAACTTGAAAATCACATCCACGAGACATCATTTATATCAATGAAACAATGTTTATTTGCTAACTGCTATTCTACAATACATGGACTAACTTAATAAAAACACATAATCAAAACATAACATACACTCACACATACTATGAGTTTTGCGAGTAACGTTAGAAGAAAGGTTAAAGTAGCACTCTTTTCTTATCTCATAACTGTAACTAAAAGAAGATCACGAACAGAGACTCTGCTCTGTTTCTGCGTACAGATCAATTCACCAGTTCAGTAAGAATAGGGACTTGTTTGATACTTGCTTTACGTTAAGCAGGCCGAAGATCTTGTTTCCCGTCCCACGTCTTTCCTTCGTGTTATCCGGAAATCTCCGATGGCTTAAATCGCTGCTGTGTGACGTCACCGGGAAGCCCTCTTGCGATTCGGCGGTCTTAGTTTCTCTGTTGGAGCGCTGAAGATGTTGAGCTGTTTGTTTCTAGTTGTTATTATTCGACGACGTGTTGAATGCTTTTGGATGGTGTCTTCAGCCTGATGGTAAGGCGAGAGCCCAGCGCGCCCAGCTTCCGGATCGTCCGTGAGCGAGCAAGTAAGAGCAGAGAGAAGAGCAGAGAGAAGAGAGAAGAGAGAAGAGAGCAGAGAGAAGAGAGAAGAGAGAAGAGAGAAGAGAGAAGAGAGAAGAGAGAAGAGCAGAGAGAAGAGAGAAGAGAGAAGAGAGAAGAGAGAAGAGAGAAGAGGGCGTTTTCAGCTGTGGTGGTCAGTTTTAACAGACTGATTTCAGTACTTCTTCCAATCAGATTGTTCTTGTGGGGCGGAGCCCCGCCCATGTCTTTTGGGGCGTACCACAGTGAATCTTCCATGTGACGAAAAATAGCACTTTACATAGGTATTAAACTTTTATCACGTTTACCATTTATAATATCACCAAATCGGTCGCATCACTGATTCATAATTTTCACGACTGTCTATATGAATCTAAACACATTATAACCTCACAGGGAACAGTAATACGTCATAGGTTTAAGCAAAATCATAGGTTCCACTTACACAGCAATCTTATACACGACATAAAATACAACCTTAATATATATTGTCTCTTGAGTATATTGTTTTAATAGCCATGGAATAAATTAAGTCTTTGTGCATAAAGTCCACCAGTTCGGGGTGGTTTCTTTGCACTGGGCAGACACACAGGAAAGTTATTTCCTTTGACCTGCAGAGGGGGCGAAAGCAGAGTGAAAGAGGGGCTGTCCTGGGGGTTATGATTGGGTCACGTCCTGGGATCTGGAAAAGATCAGTCCAAAAGTTTCACCATAAAACAGTCCTGCCTTATTGAATTATGCGTTGAATGGCCATCCCGGGCCATGTCCAGATAAAAGAGTTCCTTTGTCCTGTTTTGAAGAACATCCAGATGTTTTGCTTAAAGGTCTCCTATTTTTTTAGGGGGTCTCCTGAGATAAGGCGACTTGGGGCAGGAACTCGGCCAGCCAGTTAGATGCGGATGGCTCATATATTACCCTTTTTTTACGATTCCTTAGGAATGTGCTGGTTCTCAAATCCCTTTTTGGGCAATTAGACTCTACATTATAGTACTTTATTCTTTTTACTTTTTTATTTTAAACATTTATTTATTTGTTTAATATGAATTTTTTCATTACTTACGTATTTTAATTATTATTTGTGTATTTATTTTGATCTCATTTTAAATTACTTACAACTTTTCACTCATTTATTTACTTATTTATTTCTCGTTTTTACTCATTATTTACTTGTTTATTTGTTATTAAATTATTATTTTTAATAATTTTTTATTTATATTGATCTAATCTATTTTTTATTTATTTATTTACTTACCTCTCTGAGGGTCCCCAGACCTTTTAAACGCCCTACTATAATGAACACCAATATTTACTGTCCTGGTCCATTTACTTTAGGAAAATTGGCAAATGAACAGTGACACATTAATAATATTTAATAGTTTTTGTTATTGTATACAGCTACAACAACTGTACTATACTTTTTGTGCATTCATTTTAAGCGATAGAATATTAAGTAAACTAAAGTCAGATTATTTTCATCACACATAATCTCGGTTGTTTCTGTCAGTGGGCCGCAGAAGTCCCGTGGTCGCCGTGGCCCTGCGGCCGTCCCGCAATCCTGCCAGGACACCGGCGTGCGGGAAGAGGCACGAGAAGCGGATCAGTCGAGGGCGAATCCTGGGCGGGACATCTGCATTGCCCGGCGCTCACCCCTGGATGGCAGCGCTGTACATCGCAGATGAGTTTTGTGCAGGAACGCTGGTCTCCTCCTGCTGGATCGTGTCGGCCGCTCACTGCTTCCTGCGCAAGTATGTGTCTGTGTGTGCACTTCATGCATTTCTATAGTTACAGCTTCATTCTAACTCAATACAGCTGTATAACTGTGACTCTCTCTCTCTCTCCCAGTCCATTAAAGTCTCAGATTCGGGTCGTTCTCGGACAGCACACCTTTAACGACACCGGTCCCAATACCAGGACCTTTGCTGTTCAGGATTATATTTTATACTCGCATTACACCCAGTTTGAGCCGACCTTAAACGATATTGGTGAGTCTGGATTCCAAATACAGAAGCTTTAACATAATTAATTACTTACAAACCTACATATCTCTGTGTGTGTGTGTGTGTGTGTGTGTGTGTGTGTGTGTGTGTGTGTGTGTGTGTGTGTGTGTGTGTGTGTGTGTGTGTGTGTGTGTGTGTGTGTGTGTGTGTGTAAATTTGACGAAAATGACGACGAAAAAATTTCATCAACGAACCTTTTTTCTGTAACTAAGACGAGACGTTGACAAACTAAAACTAATATCTTATGATAAAAACTATGACGAAATGTATGCCGCGTCTTCCTTAACAAGACGAGACTAAAATGTTATTTGAGGACTACCGGATATTCAAAATACATCTTATAGGCTAAGTTAACTGTCTTGTCTTTCAAAATGTGTGTCTCTGTCATTGAATGAGGGGCGTTTGTAGAGCTAGTCTCAGTACGGCATGCCGGAGGGGACGGATAGGCTACCAAAACACGAACTAGCGATCTGAAACAATGGCCTCAGCTCCCGAAGGGTTAGGGACTGGGTGACAAATGTCCCGTTTTTTCCAAGGAGTCACAATTTGTTGTCAATTTAAAGGTGGGATAGGTGGAATTGGGCTGATAGAAGTGCTCTCTCTCTCTTAACAGATGCAGTACGAAGTGTAGTATCGATAGGGAACGTACTCGTTTCTAATGTAAACTTGGTTCCCTGAGATACGGAACGAGTACTGCGTACATTTTTTAAGCTCAGATTAGCTTTATTTGTCACATACACAATTATACAGAGTATAATGAGGAGTGAAATGTTTTCTCTGCATTTAACCCATCCAAGTGGAGCAGTGGGCAGCCGACATTGCTGCGCCTGGGGAGCAGTTGGGGGTTCGGTGCCCTGCTCAAGGGTCTCACCTCAGTCGTGGACACTTCCTGTCAGAGCTGGGATTTGAACCCACAACCTTGGGTTACCTCGGGTTTCAAGTCCAACGCTCTAACCATTAGGCCAGTACTTTGCGGCTACACGACTCAGTCGTCGCTTCAGTCGAAGTAACCTGTGGAGCCTTGGCGAATACCCGCATTATATAGCCATTCGTACAAGAAGACTTGTCGTCGACTAAAACTAGACTAAAATTATGAAAGTCTCAAATGACTAAAATGTGACTAAACAATTTCCTTTCAAGAAATAGACTGACTAAATCAAAAATGTGTGCAAAACTTAACACTGGTTTGTGTGTAATGCTTTAAACCAAAAACAGGGCTTTTATATAAAAAATATATATAATGTACATGCATACACACACTTGTAGTTTTTGTTCATTTTTTTGTTTTAGTTTTAGTATTTTAATGTCAATACAGTATTTATTTATTTTATTAATTAGAGTTAGTGTATTTACTTTAGTTATTTTAGTACTTCACCTTAGACTGAATAAGAATGAAAAAATTGTATACATTATATTTTATTTTCAGTTAACCTTTACACTTTTAGTTGTGCACATACAGTATCTCACAGAAGGAGTACACCCTCACATTTATGTAAATATTTTATTATATATTTTTTATGTGACAACACTGAAGAAATGACACTTTGCTACAATGTAAAGTAGTGAGTGTACAGCTAGTATAACAGTGTAAATTTGCTGTCCCCTCAACATAACTCAACACTCAGTCATTAATGTCTAAACCGGTCAGTGCTCGGACCATATGCCGCACACTGCATTCCATTGGTCTGCATGGCTGTCGTCCCAGAAGGAAGCCTCTTCTAAAGATGAAGCACAAGAAAGCCCACAAACGACAAGTGTGTCTTGCCTACAGTCAAGCATGGTGGTGGGAGAGTGTCGTGGTCTGGGGTTGCATAAAAGCTGCCAGCACTGGGGAGCTACAGTTCATTGAGGGAACCATGAATGCCAACATGTCTGAAGCAGAGCATGATCCCCTCCCTTCGGAGACTGGGTGCCGCGAGCAGTATTCCAACATGATAATGACCCCAAACACACCTCCAAGACAACCACGGCGTTCCTAAAGAAGCTGAGAGTAAAGGTGATGACTGGCCAAGCATGTCTCCAGACCTAAACCCTATTGAGCATCTGTGGGGCCATCCTCAAACAGAAGGTGGAGGAGTGCAAGGTCTCTACCATCCACCAGCTCAGTGATGTCGTCATGGAGGAGTGGAAGAGGACTTCAGTGGCAAACTGTGATGCTCTGGTGAACTCCATGCTCAAGAGGGTTAAGGCAGTGCTGGAAAATAATGGTGGCCACACAAAAATATTGACACTTTGGGCCCAATTTGGACATTTTCACTCAGGGGTGTACTCACTTTTGTGGCCAGCGGTTTAGACATTAATGACTGTGTGGAGTTATTTTGAGGGGACAGCAAATCCACACTGCTATACAAGCTGTACACTCACTAATTTACATTGTAGCAAAGTATAATTTCTTCAGTGTTAAATATTATAAAATATAAAATATTTAAAAAAATGTGAGGGGTGTACTCACTTCTGTGAGATACTGTATATATATATATATATATATATATATATACAGTGGGGCAAAAAAATATTTAGTCAGCCACCAATTGTGCGAGTTCTCCCACTTAAAAAGATGAGAGAGGCCTGTAATTTTCATCATAGGTATACCTCAACTATGAGAGACAAAATAAGAAAAAAAATCCAGAAAATCACATTGTAGGATTTTTAAAGAATTTATTTGCAAATTATGGTGGAAAATAAGTATTTGGTCACCTACAAACAAGCAAGATTGCTGGTTCTCACAGACCTGTAACTTCTTCTTTAAGAGGCTCCTCTGTCCTCCACTCGTTACCTGTATTAATGGCATCTGTTTGAACTAGTTATCAGTATAAAAGACACCTGTCCACAACCTCAAACAGTCACACTCCAAACTCCACTATGGCCAAGACCAAAGAGCTGTCAAAGGACACCAGAAACAAAATTGTAGACCTGCACCAGGCTGGGAAGACTGAATCTGCAATAGGTAAGCAGCTTGGTGTGAAGAAATCAACTGTGGGAGCAATTATTAGAAAATGGAAGACATACAAGACCACTGATAATCTACCTCGATCTAGGGCTCCACGCAAGATCTCACCCGTGGGTCAAAATGATCACAAGAACTGTGAGCAAAATCCCAGAACCACAGGGGGACCTAGTGAATGACCTGCAGAGAGCTGGGACCAAAGTAACAAAGGCTACCATCAGTAACACACTGCGCCGCCAGGGACTCAAATCCTGCAGTGCCAGACGTGTCCCCTGCTTAAGCCAGTACATGTCCAGGCCCGTCTGAAGTTTGCTAGAAAGCATTTGGATGATCCAGAAGAGGATTGGGAGAATGTCATATGGTCAGATGAAACCAAAATAGAACTTTTGGGTAAAAACTCAACTTGTCGTGTTTGGAGGAGAAAGAATGCTGAGTTGCATCCAAAGAACACCATACCTACTGTGAAGCATGGGGTGGAAACATCATGCTTTGGGGCTGTTTTTCTGCAAAGGACCAGGACGACTGATCTGTGTAAAGGAAAGAATGAATGGGGCCATGTATCGTGAGATTTTGAGTGAAAACCTCCTTCCATCAGCAAGGGCATTGAAGATGAAACATGGCTGGGTCTTTCAGCATGACAATGATCCCAAACACACCGCCTGGCAACGAAGGAGGGCTTCGAAGAAGCATTTCAAGGTCCTGGAGTGGCCTAGTCAGTCTCCAGATCTCAACCCCATAGAAAATCTTTGGAGGGAGTTGAAAGTCCGTGTTTCCCAGCGACAGCCCCAAAACATCACTGCTCTAGAGGAGATCTGCATGGAGGAATGGGCCAAAATACCAGCAACAGTGTGTGAAAAACTTGTGAAGACTTACAGAAAACGTTTGACCTCTGTCATTGCCAACAAAGGGTATATAACAAAGTATTGAGATGAAATTTTTTTATTGACCAAATACTTATTTTCCACCATATTTTGCAAATAAATTCTTTAAAAATCCTACAATGTGATTTTCTGGATTTTTTCTTTTCTTATTTTGTCTCTCATAGTTGAGGTATACCTATGATGAAAATTACAGGCCTCTCTCATCTTTTTAAGTGGGAGAACTTGCACAATTGGTGGCTGACTAAATACTTTTTTGCCCCACTGTATATATATATATATATATATATATATATATATATATATATATATATATATATATATATATATACACACACACACACACATCTATAAATTATTTATTTGCATCTTAACAGGTTAATTTACTTACAATATTTATTTACAAATTACTGTCAATTTAATTTCAAAGTTAATTTTCTGTTTATTGCTTGAAAATTGCAACATGGCACTAATTCATCTTTTAAAAACACTTTTAGTAACAGGGTTGCAAATATATGAAAAAATAAATAAAATAAAGCTAAACAGCTCAAATAAAAGTTTCAATGAACATTCATCGGTCTTCATTCTTATAACTGTAAATAGTTTCAGGAGTTTCAGACCCTGTTTTGTACTTCTGTATTCATTCAAATCCCATGTGTGTTCAGATGTGGGCGTCTGCAACAGCAATTGAACAAAGACAAAACATTATGTGAAAATGTGCTTTTCAAGCTTCTCAGGAAATGTATGTAAAACACACACGTGGAGACGTGGGCCGGTGTGTTTCAGACACGCTTCAACATGCTGAGCACCAGCGCTTGTGCTGATTGAACCGCATTGTTCCCAGATTTCTGTCTCCAAAAGCACAAAATGACACTCAGTTCCGTATAAAACAGTCATAAAAACAGTGAGTGTCTCTCACCTGTGCCAAGCGTTGCTATGGAGCGAGTGTGTGAGTGTGTGTGTGTGTGTGTGTGTGTGTGTGTGTGTGTGTGTGTGTGTGTGTGTGTGTGTGTGTGTGTGTGTGTGTGTGTGTGTCTTGTGTGTAATAGCAGCTGTTTTTGCAGTTTTAGTGAAGCTGAAGAAGGTGAACGGACGCTGTGTTCTGAAAACACCCTTCATCAGGCCCATCTGTCTGCCGGGGAAACACATGACGTTTCCCGATCACTCCTGCTGTAAGATCTCAGGCTGGGGTCACATGCATGAGAGTGAGTGCATGAGTTTTTACCTGTGCTTGAAGTGTACGGTATTTCTGACATGTTTCCAGTGCATACAGTAAAAGCGTCAGTGTCTGAGTGATTAGATTTAACATGATATAAACCTCACTTTCCAGGAGGGGGCACATCTCATCTCGACAAATCACTTGAATGAATGCAAGCCTTACCAAAAAGTTTATTTTATTAAGTGCACGTAAGTTAAAGTATATTTTTAAGTATACTTTATGTAGTAAGTATACAGATATCAGTGTACTAGTAGTATACTTGTAAGTGTACTATGTACTCCTCGGGACTAAATTCACCCTCATTCTAGTATTAAAAGTATACTTAAAAGTATAAAAGTAGTACATTTTGAGTACACAACCAGTTTACATCAACAGTTTTTGCTTATACAGCAACTATACAAAAAGTGAACGTACAGGTATACTGATAGTTTACTAATTAAATACATGTAGTAGCATTATTAGTACACTTTGAAGTAGTGTAACATACTAAACATAGATGGAGTCGATCAACAGCCCAAAGCTTAACAGTCATTTTTACCTCTTCATTGGTCAACAATTTATTCCATAACCTTACACAGATCGTGTTAGATTACTAATAGGGACATTGGTACTCATTGGTTTCTTCTTCACTTTTTGGGGAGTTCTGTACAGAAGATGTGTACTAGCGCCTGAGAAGTACATTAAAAGTAGACTAAAAGTATAATTTCTGATTTTTTGTTTAAAAGAAGTATACTAATAGCACACTTGAATAAACTTATTTTTGTAAGGGAAGCTCAGTCGGTCTACCGGGGGCTTTCAAAAAAGCAGTTCAGGGAGCGTGCAGAGTTTTTTTTTCAATCAGATAAACCCGTAAACTCACGGAAAGTCCAAGGATCCAGTAAGCGAATGTATTCAAGCAGTAAGTTCACAATGCAGAGAAAACACGGCCGATTTCATCACAGATGGCGGAGATGATAGTACTCATGAGCAGATGTCAGTAAATTAGTATTTTCAGTATGTAGCTATTTGACTTTAAAGCGTAAGTGTTTTAAACTGGATGCTGGCTGAAGGTGTTTAAGATTACGCAGTAGTCAATGGTTTAGTAATTCTGCATGGATCAGTCAGGTCAAATCAAGGTATTCAAATTTATTTGGTCCTGTTTGGTATCGCAGCCTGACTTGTGCAAAATGTTTATTAATAGTGCTGTAAACTACTAAATATTGTCTGTGAAGCTGCTTTGCAACAGATGTGTATCATGAAAAAAGAAAAACGCTATACAAATAAATGTGTATTGAATTGCACACATTTATTTAATTATCGTGACACTATATGCGTTCATTTTTCATTTAAAAAATGTAAAAGTATTTTTTTTTGTACTTTAGTTTGTAAAGTATGTATTTATTTATTTATGGGTGAGTGAGTGGGGTTGAGTACAACCACTTATTTTTTCACTTCAAGCACTGTTTTTTACTCATATTTTTAAATAGATTTATTTCAATTTGTTTTATATTTTCATTTGAATTTTACTTAAATTGTAGTCATTTTGTTGTTTGCCATTTTATTAGTTATGTTTTTAAGTGTGTATATATAGTTTTTGTTTTGTTTCAGTTTAAGTTAAACTAGAAAAGTAAAGATCGTAAACAAATGTTTATGTTGGCGTGACAAAGCCTTGTTTGACAGTTTTAATATCTTTGAAAAGCTTGAAGTTTGAAGATGTGTTCTAGTGCATTGCTAAAATGTTTATGCAAGTTGCTAACATGATTTAGCATGATTCAACATGTTTATATGAATTAACACATTGTTAGCATGTTTCTAGTATGTTGGTAGCATGATTGGTATATTACTAGCACGATTTAGCATGTTGCTAGCCTGATTTAACATGTTGATTGCATGTTTTGACATTTTGTTAACATGTTTAGCCTGTTGTTAGCATGATTTTACACATTGCTAACATGTTTTGCATGTTGCTAGCATGATTTATCACATTGTTAACATGCTTTGTCATGTTGTTAACATGTTTTAAATTGCTGCTAATGTTTTAACTGGTTGCTAGCATGGTTTAGTTAGGTTGCTAACATGTTTAAGCATGATTCAACATGTTTACATGAATTTCTAGCATGGTGGTAGCATGATTGGCATATTACTAGCATGATTGAGCATTTTGCTTGCCTTATTTTGGAAATTAGCAACGTTTAACACATTTTAGCATGTTGTTCTAGGATGTTGTAAAGTTTCACTAGTCTGATTGTACAAAAGTTTTGACCCCCTCAATGAAAACATGGGATTTTTCATAGATTTGATAATTCGTTAAGAAAACCATGCATCCGATCAGTTAGAAAATATACAGCAATTCGAGTAAGACCAGTATGGATGTCTGAGCCGAGGTTGGCGGTTGTAGAAGAAGAAATGGATTTCAGTATATTGGCTGTGAATGTGACCGTGTTTGTGTGTGTTTGTGTGTGTTTAGAGGCGAACTCGTACTCTAACCTGATGGAGGGAGTGGTGAAGATCATCCCGTTCGATCAGTGCTCGTCTCCAGACGTCTACGGTTCAGAGGTCAGGTCAGGGATGCTGTGTGCGGGACGTGAGTCCTGTGTGGACGCCTGTCAGGTCAGACGCCAAAACAACACCAAAACACCATTTGTCATGTTATTTTTTTATTAAGTTTACTGGATTGCAGATTTGGATTTTATATGACATACGTCAAATGATTTTACTTTCTATTTTAGACTAATATTCATATTTTTTGTAATTTTATGTAAATTTAAGTAAATATTTTAAGTAAATTTTAAAACTTATAAATAGGAATATCAAGATCATCTGCGGCCATTGAGCGCTCATGAACCCGCAGAGAGAGCACCTCACCTCGGCCAGATCTTCTGATATTTACCGCTGGCTCTGATGTCTCTATAGCAGTTAAACATGAGATAATAAGCTTTGGGTAAATCTAACAGGCAGCCATTGATCTCATTGATCTATTATTTGTTCCAGAGCAAACACTTTTGGCAAAAATCTCATCATGTTTATGTAACTTCAATGCGGTATTTCAGAGCAGTGCCTTTGTACTTAAGACTGAATTGCCTAGCAACTTTTATGATAGCTATTTTTTTATTAAATATTATTATTCAATAAATAATACTTGCTCATATCTCTGATTCCTCTAACCAAGTTTCAACGTATTTCAGATGTTATGATTTTGATCATGTGTTTCGGCTGCATCTGTTGATGATTCAATGTAATTTCAACATTTATGTTTAATTATTTTACTTTTTTATTTTAGAGTAATATTAACTTTCTTAATATATATAATAGTATGGAATAATAATAACAATAATATAAGGTGGAATTTATGTATCAATAAATAGTCTAATATCAGTATTACTGCAGCAATAATAATAATACACAATAATATAATGTAATTGTTATTGTTTTAGATTAATATTAATATAATTAGTATTAACATATGCATTCATATAGAATATCATTTATCTGGAAATGCTTGCATACTTATGGAAGCCTGTTTCCGCCACTGATTAAAAAAAATTAAAAGATAATTATTTTTTATCAAAATTGAGTTTATATTCTACCATTCTGACTTCATAACTCACAATTGATAGTTTATATCTTGCAATTCTGAAAAAATAAGTAAGGTGGCAGAAACAGGCTTCCATACACATCTGTATTACTTTAAAACAACTGAATTGTTTGCACTGACAGAGTGTGTGTGTGTGTGTGTGATTTGTTCAGGGTGACTCGGGCGGTCCGTTAGCGTGCGAGTGTGACGGAGTGAGTTTCCTGTACGGGATCATCAGCTGGGGAGACGGATGCGGACGCTCAGGAAAACCGGGCGTTTACACCCTCGTGCCCAAATATTCCGACTGGATCAACAGCGTCATCAACAAATCCAGAAAAACATCCCAAAAAACATCAGTGAATAGAACAACAATAAACATTTGTATCGGGAGTCAATGCCAAAAATAAAACAACTGTGACTTTACTATTAATGTATTCATGAAGGCTTTCCGTTCCAGTGTCACTGTGTCAGACCGATGAACGTGTGTTTCACTGCTATTATATATATATTAACAAGCAACATGATGTCATGTACACTGGAATGGAAAGAGTTATTTAAAGTTATTATTATTATTATTATGTTTTTTGCATATTGATAAATTTTGATTGCTATGAAATACATGTATTTAATCTGTATTAAACCTTTTTAAAAGAGAGTTTTTTACAGTGTTTGAGTGAATCTAGTATTGGAAAGGTCATGATTTACACATAAACCCTATCAAGTGAATACACAGATGCAGTTTCAATGCAACAGTTTTCTGTTAAATCATAGTTTACAGCATCAGCTGAAATTATTCCACTATATATTACAAACATTAATTAAGTGCATTCCTTTGACTTTCAGACAGGTCTCTGTGTTGAATTAATTATATTCTGACATTGGAATGGCCCAAGTAATGCATAATGTGTATTCATATCTATCCTACATCAACACAACATTAAAATATATATGACATTATATCACAAATGAAGTTTATGTTTCATAACTAGCCTACTCTAAATATACACATAACTATTTTTGTATTGTTTGTATAGCATTTACTCACTGTGTGCATTAATTTAATGGCAATACATGTTTGAGTTTGTTTGTAATTCAGTCACTTAAGTATGATAAAGCATTATTTTTATTAGATTGCCATTACTGAAATATAGTATTGAGAATTATCTTCAGTTTTTTCACGTTGTATATTATTTATATGTAATTTTCAAACAATTAATGTTCAATGGACTTTCAACTGTACAAAACACACACACACACACACACACACACACACACACACACACACACACACACAGACAGACAGACTCGCTCACACACTCACTCACACACACACACACACACACACACACACACACACACTCACTCACTCACGCACGCACGCACGCACTCACACACACACTCACTCACACACACACACGCACAGACACACTCACTCACTCACTCACTCACTCACTCACTCACTCACTCACTCACTCACTCACACACTCACAAAGTACAACATGTTTCATCATTGATGTTTTGTTTTTACAATGAAACCAAATGTTATGTTACAATCATTTCATAAGCTATTGTTAGACACAAAACCAATTTACTGTAAAGCTTTATTTGTTTTACACTTGTTTTCCCCCAATTTGGGTGAATTTGTGTTTGTTTGTTTGTGATATACACCCTTGCATTGCTTAGAAATGTTTGCACAATTATAATAGGGACACAATTGTTACCTGATCTGATCATTATAAATTACCTTTTAGGTGTAGTAATGTAATTATGTTGCTTAATTAATGTTTCATTCCCCCTTACACACATTTGCTGCATTACAAACATTATTTACTTATAGTTTATTTTATATTTATCATTTATTTATTTATAGTTAATTAGTTAGGTAGCTTGTGTGTGTGTGTGTGTGGTCTTTTATATCTGATTTATATCGTCTCTTTTCACAAGGGGCCACCAATGCGTGTAAGGGTTAATCATGTTTGACACACTGACCTCTGACTGACATCTGACATATGCGGCGCGCCGGGGC